>CAJUXJ010000236.1:0-25811 GCA_910589775.1 Avena eriantha
TGTTATTGCATCTTCAATGTATTTTGGATATTGGTGGCATAGGGGATGAAGCGGCCCGGACAAACCTTACATGTCATCATACATGAGACCGGTTCCACGACTGACATGCAACTAGTTTTGCATAAGTGGCTAGCGGGTGTCTGTCTCTCCTACTATAGTCAATATCTGATTTACAACGAGTTGCTAATAACTTGGTTATCCTTGTTGTGGTTCATGTTTGTAGGTAAGACCGGTTCTATCTCCGAAAGCCCTAAGCTACGTAAAACTTGTAGTTGATAAATTAGAGGCGTCTGGTTAGATCATTGCTGGGCTAGTGTCTTGATATGGTATTGTTGTAAGTAGATGTATGATAAATACTCTTACAACACACTTAACGTGTAAGTTCCATAGACCTTGGCCTTACACACAAAGGAATGATAGATATCATACCACGATGCAAATGATAGAGATCAAATGCATGGACCATATCATCTCACTTTACACATTAGATGTTTGCATCTTATATTGCTAGTTTGGCGCTTTTGGTAGCATTGTAAGATGATCCCTCATTTAGATATCAAGATAAATGTGTTCTTCCTTAGTATGCACCATTCTATGGATCGTGTTTCGAGACATCACGTGACGATCGGGGTACTCGACTCCGCGCTTTCATACAACGGTTGTAGACAGTTTACACACGCGGAATACTAAGGTTCTTACTTGACGAGACTAGCATGTACAGACATGGCCTCGGAACACGGACCGAAAGGTTAAGCATGAGTCATATAGTTGATATGATGCCCATATTGATGCTCGCCTTTGAGGCTACACCGACTCACGTGATGATCAGACTTGGTGTAGTGGATTTGGTTCATGTAATCACCAAAAGGACACGAGGGATGTCGTTTTTTAGTGGGAGTTCATTAGTAATTTGGATTAGTTGAACTCAATCTATCATAAACTTAGTCTAAATAAACTTTACAAATTCTGTTCGAGGATGGCACCACCTGCTTTGAATTTTAATGTGTTCATGGAGGAAGAGAAGATTGCTGCGATTGGTAGCAACTTCACCAACTAGGCTATGAATTTGAGGATTCTCCTCACTGCTGCACAAAAAGCAATATGTGCTAGAGGCACCACTAGGCCCCCACCAGCTCCTGATGCCCCTGACGAGGAAAAGAATGTCTATATAACTTGTCAGGAGGACCACAACTTAGTTCATTGAGGCATACTGTATGGGCTAGAGCCAGAACTTTGAAAGCATTTCGAAAATGGCAATGCCTTTGATACCATGGAGAATTGAAAATGATTTTTGATACCCATGTTGCCGTAGAGAGTTATAATGCTTCTAAAAAGTTCTTTAGCTGCATGATGGAAGCGAACAGTTCCGTTAGTGAGCACGTACTCAAAATGTCTGGGTACGCCGATAAGCTTGTGTCCTTGGGAATAACGATTCCCATTGACTTCGGCATACATCGTGTTCTCCAATCTCTGCCACCTAGCTACAAGAGCTTCATGATGAACTATAACATGCAGGGCATGAAGAAGTCTCTTCCCGAGGTATTGTCAATGATTAAGACTTCAGAAGTGAGATTAGGAAAGAACATCAAGTGTGATGATAAATAAGACCACCGGTTCAAGAAGGACAAGAAAGGCAAGTATAAGGGAAACAAGGGCGGCAAATCTGTTGCCGCACCTGAAAAGAAATCCCGAGCTGGCCCTAAGTCTGATACCGAGTGCTACTATTGCAAGGGGACTAGCCATTGGAAGCGCAACTGCCCCAAGTATTTGGCGGATAAGAAGGCCGGCAAGGCAAACAAAGGTATATTGATGATATACATGTTATTGATGGTACTTGACTAGTACCGTAGTAGCACCTTGGTATTTGATACGGGATCGGTTGCTAATATATGTAACTCGATTCAGGGGCTGCGGAACAAGCGACATCTAGCAAGGGATGAGGTGACGATGCGGGTCGGCAATGGATCAAGAGTTGATGTGATCGCCGTCGGAACGCTGCCTCTCATATGCCGTCGGGATTAGTGATAAATCTAAATAATTGTTATTTTGTGCCTACACTCAGCATGAACATTGTATCCGGATTGTGTTTGATGCGAAGTGTTTATTCCTTTAAATCTGAAAACAATGGTTGTTCGATTTATATGGATAATATATTTTAGGGTCATGCACCTGTGTTGAATGGTTTACTTCTATTGTATTTCGATAGTAGTATTATGCATATTCATTGTGTTCATGCTAAAAGGATTAAACTTGATGATGATATATCTACATATATGTGGCACTGCCGTCTAGGTCATATTGGCATTAAACGCATGAAGAAACTCCATTCTTATGGACTTTGGAATCACTTGATTTAAATCATTTGATAGATGTGAGCCATGCCTTATGGGCAAGATGACTAGAGCGCCGTTTTCCGGTTCAATGGAACGGGTGATAGATTTATTGGAAATCATACATACTGATGTGTGTGGACCAATGAGTGTGTCGGCGCGAGGTGGATATCGTTATTTTGTTACATTCAGGATGATTTGAGTAGATACGGGTATATCTATTTGGTGAAACATAAGTCTGAAACTTTTGAAAAGTTCAAGGAATTTCAGAATGAAGTGGAAAATCATCATAACAGAAAGATCAAATTTTTACAGTCCGACCGTGGAGGAGAATATCTTAGTATGAGTTTAGCACACATATGAAAAATTGTGGAATAGTTTCACAACTCACGCATGCCAGAACAGCACAACCTAATGGTGTGTCTCAACGTCATAACCGTACTTTATTGGATATGGTTCGATCTATGATGTCTCTGACTGACTTGCCACTGTCATTTTGGGGTTATGCACTGGAAACCGCTGCATTCACTTTAAACTGGGCACCATCTAAATCCGTTGAAACAACACCGTATGAATTATGGTTTGGAGACAAACCTAAGCTGTCATTTCTTAAAGTTGGGGATGCGATGTTGATGTGAAGAAACTTCAGCTAGATAAACTCGAACCCAAAGCGGAAATGCGTCTTCATAGGATACCTAAGGAAACAATTGGGTATACCTTCTATCACAGATCCGAGGGCAAGGTTTTTTTGCCACGAATGGATCCTTTCTTGAGAAGGAGTTTCTCGCGAAAGGTGTGACTAGTCGGAAGGTAGAACTCGAAGAGGTTATTGAACCTTCTCTTCATGAAATGGCGAGAAGCACAGCACCGGAAGTTGTTTCAGAGTTGACTTCACCTAATGAAGGGAGAGCTAATGATATTGACCATGAAACTCCGAAAGAGACACTACGAACCTCGCAGGTCAAGCAGGACACGCGCAGCTCCTGAACTGTATGGCAATCCTGTTATGAATTTCATGATTCATGAAATAGATGACCCTTGCGACGTATGAAGAAGCGATGATGAGCCCGGATTCCAACAAATGGCGAGGTGCCATGAAATCCGAGATGGAATCCATGATGAAAACCAGATTGGACCTTGTTAGACTTACCTCACGGTCGAAAGGCTGTTGAGAATAAATGGATTTTCAAAAGAAAAACTGATGTTGATGGTAATGTGACCATCTATAAAGTTTGACTTGTCAAAAAGGGGTTTCGAAAAATTCAAGGAGTTGACTACGATGAGACATTCTCTCCCGTAGCGATGCTAAAATCGGTTAGGATTATGTTAGCAATTGCTGCATATTTCGATTATGAAATATGGAAGATGGATGTCAAAACTGTGTTCCTCAATGGTAATATTGAAGAAGAGTTGTATATGATACAACCTAGGGGATTGGTCGATCCTAAGGATGCTGATAAGGTATGCAAACTTCAGCGATCCATCTATGGACTGAAGCAAGCATCCCGGAGTTGGAATCTCCGCTTTGATGATGTCATCAAAGAGTTTGGATTTGTCCAAACTTATGGAGAGGCTTGTATTTACAAGAACGTGAGTGGGAGCAATGTGGCATTTCTGATATTATATGTGGATGACATATTATTGATTGGAAATGATATAGATCTTTTAAATATTGTTAAAAGTTATCGAAACAGAAAATTTTCGATGGAAGACCTTGGTGAAGCTTCATATATATTAGGCATTAAAATCTATAGAGATATATCAAGACGCCTAATTGGGATATCGTAGAGTACATACCTTGATAAGATATTAAAGAAGTTTAATATGGACGGAAGTAAGAAGGGGTTCTTACCTATGTTGCAAAGCAAGACATTAAGTAAGACTCAAAGTCCGGCTACGGCGGAAGAAAGAGAGATAATGGATAAGATCCCCTATGCCTCAGCCGTAGGCTCTATAATGTGCGCCATGCTATGTACACGACCGGATGTGGCACATGTTATTAGTTTGACTAGTAGGTACCAATCTGATCCAGGTTTGGAACACTGGATAGCGGTCAAGAATATCCTTAAGTACTTAAGAAGAACTAAGGATATGTTCTTGTATACGGAGGTGAAGAAGAGCTAGTCACTAAATGTTATGTTGATGCTAGCTTTGACACCGATGCTAGTCTCTAAGTCTCAATCTAGATACGTATTTCTCTTGAATGGAGGAGCAGCAGTTAGTTGGAGGAGTTCCAAACAACCTGTGGTGGCTGGATCAACGACGGAGGCGGAATATGTTGCTGCTTCAGAAGCGACGCAGGAAGCGGTTTGGATGAAAGAGTTCATAATGGAACTAGGGTGGTTCCTAGTGCATTGGACCCAATGGTGATCTATTGTGACAACAATGGAGCCATAGCCAACGCCAAGGAACCAAGGTCTCACAAGAATTCCAAGCATATTAAGCGTCGGTTTCACTCCATCTGCGAGCATGTCAAGGATGGAGATATAAAGATTTGTAAAGTACACACGGACCTGAATGTAGCAGATCCGTTGACTAAATTCTCCCTAGGGCAAAAACATGATCAACACCAGAACTCCATGGGTGTTAGATTTATCACTATGTAAACTAGATTATTGTCTCTAGTGCAAGTAGGAGACTTAAGGAAATATGCCCTGAGGGGCAATAATAAAGTTGTCATTATGTATTCCTTGTATATGATAGATGTTTATTTGCATGCTATAATTGTATTTATAGGCAACGTCAATACATGTGTGTTTAATAAACAAAAAGGGTTCCTAGTTATGCATCTCTTATAGACTAGCTTATTGATTAAGAAGATGATCAAGGTTTCCTAATCATGGACATTGGATGTTGTTAATAACAAGGTCACAACATTTGTGAAATGATGTGATGAACATTCATCCGAAGTATAGCATTACGATTAGGTCATTATGTTTACATTGCTATAACATCATACGAAGTAATCTTAGTCCTTAGACTACGAGATAATGTTAACTGCTAACATGTGAAGAGTATCTTGATAACATCAAACGTCACACCGTAACAGGGTGCTAAAAGGTGGGTTCAGTGCTACGAAGGTGTTATGTTGAGGCTCATGGATCAAGAGTGGAATGTGTGAATCCCGATAACGGATAGATATACTCTGGGCCCTCTCGATGATATCACATTAAGATAGCTTGCAAGCAAGTGATATGGTCACTAGAATGTTATATCACGGGAACGACAAAAGAGTGCATGTTGGTAACGAGACCAAACTAGGTATTTGGATACCGATGATCGAATCTCGGAAATGTATTATATCATGAGACAAAGGGATTAAGTTACTAGCGTTAAAGGTTCTCACGATCACATAAGTCATCGTTGAATGTGTAGGAGTCAGTATGGATCTCTAGGTCCCGCTTCAGAATATTGATCTCACAGGAGTCTCAATCATGTCTGCATTATTCGCGAACCATAGAGTGACACACTTAAGTGTTGCCGGACACCATTTTGGAGCACAAATGTTTCAGACAAAAGGTTTACAAAGCGCAGGAAATGTTTTGATAGAAACAGGAATTGTTTTGATAGAAACCGGAATTGTTTCAGGTGAAATTGCAGAAAGTGGTCTGCATGTGATATTGAAATGTTGCAAGGGGTTTATGTGAATGTTTGTTAATTAAAGTAATTAACAAAATTCTGAATAAAATAAATAAAAGAGTTTTATTAATTGAGAGTGGCTTTAATTTGTGGAAATTTAATGCATGTGAGTGGAATTTTGGGTGGAGTCAAATTGATTAGAGTGGAGCTTCCTCCACGTGAATTAGGAAGAGGTGGGGGCACCCCCCCTTTGGCCGCCGGCCATGGGAGTGGAGGAGCCCCCCTCTCCTATAAAATCCCCCCTCTCTTCCCTCAGAAAGCACATGTAACATCCCAAAACTTCAATCCAAGCCTATCAAGATCTAAATCATCAAATTTGGGGTTAACAAAAACTTTTCCAAATTAAAAATGAAAGCATTCATGTGTATGTGCATTTAAAATAGGGATTGATTTGAATTGCCTTAGTTTTGTGATTATTTTCTTTTAAAATATTTCTTGGGTGATTTAAACATCATCTACATCTTTCCCAAACTTTTCCTAAAGAAAATCAAATCAAAAAGAATTAAAGAGGAATGGTCATTTTGGCTATTTAATCCACTACACTACTTTGAGTGTTCCTAGCACTCATTTCGTAACAGAAAAATCATGATCTTGGTACCCTTGCTAGTACACATAATGAGGTACCAAGGCCCAACTTTTGATCTGCTAAAAACATTCTTTTACTTATTTTCAATGGCATTTGAAAATTGAATCCAATGCATATGCATAGATAACCCCTATTTCAAAAACTACCTATTTGAGCTCCACTTCCAAAACCCTTGCAACCAGAGACTACCTAGAACCAGTGGAGATCACTCAAAAAATTTCAACTCAAAATTCAAAAAAAATTCTCTTTCGTCCATTTCATCAAACACTTGGTGGGCAAGATCAAAGTGGCCTAACTATTACTGTTTTGGGTTGATTTTTGTCTAGCAAATTGAAGTGCTTTGATCATATTTGTCTCCCTCAAGCCCAACCAGACCCACACCAGCACATCCCCTACCTCCTAGCTGCACTGCATTGCCATGCCGAGCCACTCCTCGCCAGCCGAATGTGCACTCGCAGCAGCAGACCTCTCTAGCCTCTCTCGCCATGTCTAGCACGTCGCTAGTGGTCCACTGCCACCGTCCAACCAGCCCCAGGCGAGAGCCAGAGACAGGAACGGCCAGAAACCGCCACGCCCGGAGCTGGTCGACCATGCCGACGCCTCCCGCAGAGCACGCTCTGTCCCTGCATGCACAGACCGCCTTTTGGCCGCAGCCCCGCCCACCGCTCCGCCATGACCTGGGGAACACCCCAGACACCCCGCTGGCCGCCCAACGCCTCACAGCCACCGCTCACCGTGGACACCGCCGCCTCTGCCGCTCAGAGTGCCACCTCGCTCAGACCGCATACCACCACCCCTACGCCCGCATTCACGTCCTAGAGCACCGCCAGGAGACCGCCTATGATCGCCACCCACAGCCATGCCGCTAGCCACCGTAGCCGTGTCGCCGGAGTTGCCTGCCCATACCCTTCGGTCTCACCGTGGGGCCTATATAAACTGGCCTCCCTGGCCTCTTTTCTCCACACCCACTCACTCCCCACCTCTCACTAACCACCCCACACCATTAGCCGGAGAAAGGGGAGCAGCAGCTCGCTGGAATTGGAGCCGGAGCCGCCGCCTCTGGAGGAGAAGGGCGCCGCTAATTGCGACCACCCTGGAGCTACCTCGACCGTCCCTGAGCTCGCCGTCGTCTCCCAGTTTGTTTGCCTGCCTCGCTATTGTCGTGGGAGCCCTGGTACGTCCCTAGCAGACCCCCACCGAGCCGCTAGGGTTCGAGCTCGCCGGCGACCTATTCGTCGTCGACGACGACCCTCAGCCGTATATCCCCCTTCTAATCCTATGGCCCAAAGCATGCGTACCGTTTCGCGTGCTAAGACCCACTGACAGGCGGGACCCCCTGTTGGCTGAGCCCCACGCCGTGGAGTGCCACTGGGCCGGCCCAAGTTCTTTCCCGCGCTAGCCCAGCCATTCAAAAAAAAAATTCTTTTTAAGTTGAATCTAGTTTCTGTCCACTAGTTTAAAATTCAATTCTGAGAGTTTTACAATTCCAAATTGCATGAAACCAGTTTTGTCTGAAAGATTTAAGATGATCTATCCATGCCCGTTGGATTTAATGCAAATAGAGTTATAGATCTCTCCTAATAAAAATAATAAAATAGAAGCCTTTGCACCTTGCAACATTTTTATAAATTCAACCAGTTTAGCTTTTGAGTTGATTCCAACTCTCAAAATCACATTTCATCATATATATCTAAATATGTAATATTAAGGTTTACATACAGTGACTTTGGACTAGTACCAAAATAATGCTATATAGGCATTTCTAGTCACTTTAAATCATTAAATAATGAACTTAAACCAAAGTAATATTGATCCAAACTTTAAATGTCATTACCCCATGTTAGAATATGTGGTGATGACATGTGTCAACATGATCCCATATTTTAGGTGGTGAATATTAAATTTTAATTAATTTTTCAATAAGTAGAAATTACTTTTCTAAAATAAAAAGGGATGAAACCATCGAATAAACTTGTGATGCTTGTGATGGTAATAGATCTTCAAATATGTGTCTTAGAATGCTACTTAGCCTAGTTAAGTATTTTTTGGTGATTGTGTACTCCATATGTATTTATAGACGATAGTACCGACCTAGCTTTCTAGGAGGAGGAGTTCTACCAAGAAGAAGAAGAAGAAGAAGAGAGAAACCTTCAACCACTGCACTACCCAAGTTAAGCTACTATTGGCAGATAGCACTATCCAAGTTAACCCTTGCAAGTTTAGTGCTTAGCAAGCTAGGATCAAATTGGATGGTTTAGCAAAGATGCCTTAGGCCTGCTTTGATCACACTCCTTTGGCTATTACTACCCAAACGTCTCATTTTACAAGTTTTACCTCCCTTAGTTTACACAAGTTCCTTACTTGTTTTGAAGGTAGCATAAAAGTATAAAACTTGACCTATTTAGCTAAGATTTAGATGTCATTCTATGGCATGAGATTGAACCCATCTTTTCCACCTTAGTGAACACTCTTAACTTAGTAGTTTAGAGTAGATCAAACTTGAGTCACTTTAGATGGGAAAAGTTGGTGAAAATGAATTATGAAAACCTTGGAATGATGAGTCATTCTATTGAGATGTTTTGACATGTGTTGAGTAACACAAAAATGGTTGATGATGATGAAAATGTTGAGGCATGAGCCTTAACCCTTTTATAAAACTGATGGTTGGATTCGGATGCGGATACCATTCCAAATTTACCGTACAACCACACTACCTGAATTGGGTAAGGCTTAGATGGAAATTGATATGCATTAGTATTAGTTCCCTCATGGGAGAGGTTTGAGCTGAAGCTACCTCTCAATGTTGTCCACCTATGCAGTGCCCAAGATGAGTGATGGTCATGGTTGGGAGGCCATGCTCATAGGAGAGGTGCTTATACTAGGGTGTGTAAATGGAAAGTTATGTTTGATTATCTGCATACTAAGTATGATGATTCAGGGTTATCCCTGACAGATGTATCGAATCTTGTGGTGAAAGTGTACCACCTCTGCAGAGTGTCAAACTATTCGAATAGCCGTGTCCGCGGTTATGGACAGTTGGAATGGCCATACTGTTTCGTTGTCAGATGTTTTCTAGGTACTTTGAAATGAATGATGAATTTTGACTTGACCACAACAGGTTGTGTTATGACCTTAGCTTCCCTCTTAAGTGATTCTAGAACTTTACTTTATCTTTCTTTGCTTCAGAACTTAGCTTAGGTTTCAAACTTAACTTATAGTAAACTTGGAATTTAGCCTTTAACTTAGAATTATAGTGCTTGTTAGTGGTAGTTTGCGAGTACTTAAATAGTATGCATGGCTTTTGTCCCTAGCTATTATCATGGCCAGACTATGAAGGAGATTATCAAGATGAATGGTTCAGCAGGACGGCTATGATAACTAGGACTATCTGCCTTCGTCAGCATTGCATGTGCCCCTGAAGATGGACCCCACCACTACGCTTATCTTTTATTTCCGCTTCTTGTTGTATTAAGACTAGATCATGAGATCCTTATTTGTGTAAGACCTTATGTATGGTTTGTAATGGATGACTGTACTGTGGATATCCAAACCGTTATGTCTCGCAAAAATGGTAATCCTAGGATTGCGAGGTAGGCATAACGGGCATCTGGATTAAAAATCTGGGTATTGACAAGTTGGTATCAGAACCATCCTGACCATAGGAGACCCTAGTTAGAACGGACGTCCGAACAAAAAACATAGTTTCAAAACCAAAGTGAGTATTATGAAAAACTACCTCCTCTCTTATCCTTGTGAATTCATTCTTTCTCAAAATTCATGTCCTCAAAATTCTTACACTACTACTTAAAATTTGACACACTTGATCACTTCACTAACTTTCTCATCCTTAATTCTTGTAGATCGAGTCTCAGTTCAGCAAGTTTTACCAGTTGGGAAACGGAGGTCAACTGATCTTCGAGAGGGATCTGGATTCACTGTCGGAGTTACTACGATGCCCAACATCCAGAGTTTCTTCGAGCTCAACTTCCAGTACCCCCAGGAGGAGACCTATAGTGGCTAGTCACTGCGGACCTCAGAGGAAGCATCGAAGCACCACTTCTGGGAGAATTCAGTTCTCGTGACAGGGAACACTGGCTAGATGGGTTAGCCATGGCAATGCATGAAGCTCTCGCAGTCTATGTGCCCTCAGCGTCAACCAAATCCAAGGACCCCGTTTTTGGCCCACTACGCAAGACGTGACTTCATTGGAATGCTGATGGAGATGCCAAGTCATCCAGCACTGAAGCGCCAAGTGGAGAACCTTGACTTCCTGTTGTATGACCGTCAGAAGGAACTGGACAATGCCAGAGAGTTAGCCAACCAGAACAGTGCCATTTGCCGACCATAAGGACCAGACTTTCGCACTACTTGTCCAAGACCGCCAGTCTCTTCGCCGCCAGCGTGCCAAGAAGGATCGCACCATCGCCCGTCTTCGCAAGAAGTTGGCCGCACAAAGGAAGAAGAAGATGAGGGTGAAGACATCCAGGGAGACATGGATTCTTACTCTCAGCAATGATGATGACTTTCTGGCGGAGGATGCCGTGGATTTATACACTGATGATGATGACTCCGACTCATCGACGATGAGTAGATGAACTAGAGCACTGTCGTAGGCATGAGATGTATCGATCTCACTGTATCGTAGCTTACAGAATGGTTCTTCAAACCATCTATTTTCCCTTTGATTGTTGTGATGTGTGTTGTATCGTGTGCTTGCTTGCATGAATGAAAATGAAGTTAGTTGAAAAAAACCTGAGTCTACTCAAAGTTTTAGCTTTGAAAACCCAAAACCATGAACCTTAGAATTTCCCTCTTACCTCTATATCCCTTCTCAATCTTCAGATGACTCGTGGAAACCAAGGAGAGAGCCAGCTCGTCGCAAGACCCAATGCTGCAGATCTTGCAGAATCTCATAGCAGACCGTTGAAGCAAGCAGGGCAGAACGTCAAGCCAACTTAGCAACACTTCAACAGATCGCCCAGATGGCCCTCAACAACCAAGGGCACGGAAATCAGGATCACCAGGGATCCAAACTCAAAAACTTTCAGAACACCAATCCCCCATCTTCAACCAATCTGAAAACCCATTAGATGCTGATGACTAGTTACAGACCATGGAAAACAACTTAGAAGTTGCCAGAGTTGATGAAAATGAGAAAGTTCTCTTTGCCACCCACTATCTGGCAGGAGATGCAAGATCTTGGTGGAATAGCATCCGCAATATGAACCATGGTCAAGTGATGACATGGGAAGCATTCAAAATCAAGTTCAGCCGCACCCACGTGTCGCAAGGTCTAGTCAACAGAATGAGAGATGAGGTTCCGCGAATTAAAGCAAGGAAGGATGACTGTGGTGGAGTACCATGACAGATTCCTATCACTTGCCAGATATGCACCTAATGAGATCAACACAGAGGCCAAGAAGAAGGAGAGATTCTTGAACGGACTTCATGATGAGATGCAGACAGTCCTCGTCAACATCCGTTTTCAGGATCTCGAAGAGCTAGTCGACTCTGCCATCCAGATGGAAGGGAAGATTAATCAGGCAAACGACAACCCTCAAGCGTCGTATGATGCAGAAGTCTGGATCCAACAGTCACCAGAAGTACCGTCCCAACCCTTCACCAGGATATGCACCAAGGAACATCCGACCCCCAACGTCTCGCCCAAGCTACCCCAACCGTAGCAGAGGAATGTGAAGCCCAGAGGAAACAATCACAACTCCCGTAACGCCAACAATTTCAACCGTTGCCCCTCCCAAGAACAACAACAACAACAACACTGCACCCAGAACTGGCAGCAATGCTGTGCCTGTTGCAGTCAAGGACAAGTCCCAGATCACTTGTTTTGAGTGTGGAGTGAAGGGTCACTTCTCCAATGAGTGTCCCAAGAAGACTGCAGCCAATGCCAATGTGAATGCCCCAGCTCAGTAGCAGCGTCGTGTTCAGCCAGGAAGGAGATTTGCCCCAGGGAACCCTCACACCGCAATGGCCGTCTCTTCCACATGAACACAGAAGAAGCCAGGAAGCGCCAGATGTAGTGCTGGGTATGTTTTCTGTCAACTCAGTTTTAGCAAGAGTATTGTTTGATTCGGGAGCATCGCATTCATTTGTCACCGAAGAATTTGCATGCACCAGTAAGATTCGTCCAACCAACCTGAAGCATGTCATGATAGTTCAAATCCTCGGTTCAACAAGCGAAGCTAGAAAATTTTGCAAAGCTGTACCTATCAGAATACATGGGATAGATTTTTATGCTAAGAAAGCCATCACCATGACCAGTAGTTTCTGGAGTCACAGTAGAGCATATCTCTGAAACCTTAACCCGTCAATTCAAGTGCAACAAGAGTGTAGCTCTGCTCACCATAGACCAAGTCAGAGTAGTCTGTTGAATACCCCGACGTATTCCCAGATGAATTGCCAGGTATGCCCCGGATAGGGATATGGAGTTCATTATCGAACTAATCCCCGGAACCGGACCTATAGCCCAGAGACCCTATAGCATGAACCCCTCAGAGTTAGTGGAACTGAAGAAAGCAGTTGGATGCTATGCTAGCCAAAGGCTTGATTCAACCAAGTGCATCACCATGGAGATCACTAGTGTTATTCGTCGACAAGAAAGATGGAGGCAACCGGCTGTGCACATATTACAGAAAGTTGCATGATGTCACCATCAAGAACAAGTACCCTTTGCCAAGGATAGAGGATCTATTTGATCAGTTGAACGGAGCTGACGTATTCTCAAAGATTGATCTTCGGACTGGTTATCACCAACTTAAGATTCATGCAACGGATATTCCGAAGACCGCCTTTACTACTCGCTATGGTTTATACGAGTATACGGTTATGTCTTTTGGATTAACCAATTCCCCTTCTTATTTCATGAATCTCATGAATAAGATCTTTATGAATTTCCTAGATAAGTTTGTAGTTGTGTTTATCGAAGACCTCCTTATCTACTCCAAGTCATAAGAAGAGCATGAGCAACATCTGAGAGTTATCCTAGAAACCCCGAGAGAGCATCAGCTATATGCCAAGTTCAGCAAGTGTGAGTTTTGGCTGAAGGAAGTAGGATTCCTAAGACATATCGTGTCTGCCGGAGGAGTCTCTGTTGATCCCGCCAAGATCAAAGATGTCGAAGAATAGGAAGCACCAACCACTCAAACCCAAGTCCGTGCATTCCTCGGATTAGCGGGATATTACCGCAAGTTCGTAGAAGGATTCTCGAGCATCGCCCGACCCATGACCCAATTGTTGAAGAAGGACAAGAAGTTTGAATGGCAGACAAATGTGAAGCAAGTTTTCAGGAGCTGAAGAAGAGATTGATATCAGCCCCAATATTGGTCATGCCTGATATCAAGAAGCCATTGATGTGTATTGTGACACATCCAAGATTGGTCTAGGATGTGTATTGATGCAAGAAGGCAAAGCCATCGCGTATCTGTCTCGACAACTGAAGCAGCATGAGCAGAACTATCTGGCCCATGATCTTGAGCTAGCAATTGTGGTTCTAGCATTGAAGACATGGCGTCATTATTTGATGGGAAATCGCTGTGAGATTTACTCAGATCACAAGAGCTTAAAATATATCTTGACTCAGAAGGAGCTGAATATGAGGCAAAGAAGATGGATAGAGTTAATCAAGGATTATGACCTTGACATTCACTATCACCCCGGCAAAGCCAATGTGGTAGCGGATGCTCTTAGCAGATTGCTGTGTAGGCTAACACTATGATCAAGGACAAGCAACCAAGTTTGTATGAGAGTTGGAGCAATTCAGGATCGAATTTGCTAGCAAAAGATTCTTAGCTAGCATTGAACTTCAACCCACTTTGATTAGCCAAATCAAGGAAGCCCGGAAGGGGAATGAAAGTATCGACGGAATCAAACGTCGTATTGGTACAGGAAAGGTACCTGGTTTCAAGATGAAGAAGGAGTATTGTGGTACAAAGGACGTATCTGTGTGCCAGCAGATCGGAGCTGAAGGAAGTTATCATGAAGGAAGCTCAAGATACTCTTTATTCTATCCACCCCGGAGGAACAAAGATGTATCAGGATTTTAAAGAGCAATTTTGGTGGCACAAGATGAAGAGAGAGATCGGAAGCTACATTGCCAAATGCGACATCTGTCAAAGAGTCAAAGCAGAACATCAGAGACCTGCAAGACTATTGCAACCATTGCAGATTCCGGAATGGAAATGGGATTCTGTCGGAATGGACTTTATCACTGGTTTACCTACTTCTAGTAGGGGGAGTGACTCAATCTGGGTCATAGTTGATAGACTGTCCAAGGTAGCCCACTTTATACCTGTCAAGACTACCTACCAGAGTGCAAAGTTAGCAGTGCTATACATTGCTAGGATTGTTAGTCTGCATGGAACCCCCAAAAGCATCGTATCAGATCGAGGAACCCAGTTTACCTCAAGATTTTGGTAGAAAGTCCAAGAAGGATTAGGAACCAAGTTGAACTTCAGCACAACGTATCACCCGCAAATAGATGGACAGACTGAGAGAGTCAACCAGATCCTAGAGGATATGCTTAGAGCTTATGTGTTGGAATATGGATCAAAATGGGAAGACTGCCTACCTTTCGCAGAATTCTCATATAACAATAGTTATCTAGCTAGTTTGCAGATGGCACCATTTGAATTCCTATATGGAAGAAAGTGTCGTACCCCTTTGAATTGGTCGCAACTAGGAGAGAGTCAGATCTTCGGACCCGACATCCTTCGAGAAGCAGAAGAGAAAGTTCACAAAGTCCGTGAGCACCTCAAGACCGCCCAATCCAGACAAAAGAGTTATGCTGAAAAAAGAAGGAGAGACCTGACTTTCAGTGTCGGAGATTTTGTATATCTCAAGGTTTCACCATTGAAGGGAACTCAACGCTTTAGTCTGAAGGGAAAGTTAGCCCCCAGATATATCGGACCATTCAAGATTCTGAACCGTCAAGGAGAAGTATCATATCAATTGGAACTACCTGAAGAGATGTCAGCCATCCACAATGTGTTCCATATCTCGTTACTTCGCAAATGTTTGGAAGTACCCGAGAAGACTAAAGTTTTCAAGAACATCGATCACAGAGCTGTGGAAATCAACAAGGACCTGACCTATAGAGAAGTACCCATCCGTATCTTAGAAGAAGCCTACCGAACCACCAGGACCAGGAGTATCGAGTTTCTCAAGATTTAGTGGAGCAACCATACCGAGGAGGAAGCCACTTGGGAGCGCGAAGATTACATTAGGACAGAGTTCCCAGATCTCTTTAGTTCCTAGTTTTCTTTGTCAATCTCGGGACAAGATCTTGTTTAAGGGGGGGGAAGGTTTGTAACATCCCAAAACGTCAATCCAAGCTTATCAAGATCTAAATCATCAAATTTGGGGTTAACAAAAACTTTTCCAAATTAAAATGAAAGCATTCATGTGTATGTGCATTTAAAATAGGGATTGATTTGAATTGCCTTGGTTCCGTGATTCTTTGCTTTTAAAATGTTTCTTAGGTGATTTAAACATCATCTACATCTTTCCAAAGTTTTCCTAAAGAAAATCAAATAAAAAAGAATTAAAAAGGAGGAATGGTCATTTTGGCTATTTTAGTCCACTACACTACTTTGAGTGTTCCTAGCACTCATTTCTTAACAGAAACAATTCATGATCTTGGTACCCCTTGCTAGTACACATAATGAGGTACCAAGGCCCACCTTTTGATCTGCTAAAAACATTCTTTTACTTATTTAAATGGCATTTGAAAATTGAATCCAATGCATATGCATAGATCACCCCTATTTCAAAAACTACCTATTTGAGCTCCACTTCCAAGACCCTTGCAACCAGAGACTACCTAGCACTAGTGGAGATCACAAAAAAATTGAACTCAAAATTCAAAAAAAATTCTCTTTCGGCCATTTCATCAAACACTTGGTGGGCAAGACCAAAGTGGCCTAACTATTACTGTTTTGGGTTGATTTTTGTCTAGCAAATTGGAGTGATTTGATCATCTTTGTCTCCCTCAACCCCAACTAGACCCACACCAGCACATCCCCTACCTCCTAGCTGCACTGCATTGCCATGCTGAGCCACTCCTCGCCGGCCGACCGTGCACTCGCAGCAGTAGACCTCTCCAGCCTCTCTCGCCATGTCTAGCACATCGCCAGTGGTTCGCTGCCACCGTCCAACCAGTCCCAGGCCAGATCCAGAGACAAGAACGGCCAGAAACCGCCGTGCCCGGAGCTGGTCGACCATGCCGACGCCGCCCGTAGAGCACGCTCTGTCCCTGCGTGCACAGACCGCCCCTTGGCCGCAGCCCGCACCCACCGCTCCGCCATGACACCCCCGATGGCTGCGCAACACCTCACAGCCACCGCTCGCCGTGGACACCGCCGCCTCTACCGCTCAGAACGCCACCTCGCCCAGACTGCATACCACCGCCCCTACGCCCGCATTCACTTCCTAGAGCACCGCCAGGAGACCGCCTGTCGATCGCCACCCGCAGCCATGCCACTAGCCACTGATGACCCACAAGTATAGGGGGTGTATCACAGTATTTTCGAGGTAAGTGAAACCCAATTATTGATTCGACACAAGGGGAGCCAAAGAATACTTATCAGTCTTAACAAATGAGTTGTCAATTCAGCTGCACCTGGAAACAATCTTGTTCACAGCAGTTTATTAGTAGCAACAGTTTTGTAGTAGATAGTAAAGTAACAGTTGTAGCAGAACAAAGACAGTAGTAACAAAAGCAGTAAACAGTGGGACTCGAGTGCGGTAGGCATAGGGATGGATGGACGGGAGTTGCATGGACAAGACAATTCACAGAGCAATCAGAACATAGGGCAATTGCAGATAAAGAAGACAAAGCACCCAAGTAATAGACAATCCTAGGCATGTGTTCCATATATAGTCATACGTGCTCGCAATTAGAACTTGCACAACATCTTTTGTCCTGCCAGCCCGTTTGCAGCGGGGCCTCTAGGGAACTACTGGCAATTAAGGTGCTCCTTTTAATAGAGCACCGGAGCAAAGCATTAACACTCTGTGAACACATGTGATCCTCACATCAAAGCCTTTCCCTTCCGGTTATCCCGATTTCTGTCACTTTGGGGCCATAGGTTCCGGACAACGACGTGTGTATACAACTTGCAGATAAGACCAGAAACAATACTATCATAATGAATCAATAATAAGTTCACATCTGAAATCATGGCACTCGGGCCCTAGTGACAAGCATTAAGCACAGCAAGTCGCAGCAAAGTCATAAAGCACTAATAAAAGATACTAGGCACCATGCCCTAACAATCTGATGCCATTACATGAACGATCTCATCCAATCCCTACCATCCCCATAGCCTACAGCGGGGGATTACTGACTCATAGATGGGTGAAACATGGATGGTCGATGGAGAAGCAATGGTCATGATGATGGCGATGATCTCCTCCAATTCCTCGTCCCGGCAGGGTGCCAGAATGGAGTTTCTGGTGCTGTTTTGTTGAATCTGATGGTGGCGCGGAGCGGAACTCCTTCTGGAAAAACGTCGAACCCCCCGAAGTTTTTAGGTCAGAAGGCTCCTTATAGGCGAAGAGAGAGGCCGAGGGGGTGCCTGGGGGGCCCACACCACCCCTTGGCGCGGCTTGGCCTGGCCCGCACCACCAGGTGGTGTGGCCACCCCAGGGCTCTTCTCCGTCTCGTATTCTGGCTCCTGGAGTCTTTGGGTGAAATAGGATTTTTGGCATATTTTCCAGGATTTTTCCTGATAGTTGATTTTCTACACAAAAAGTAGACACCAAGGAAAAATTCTGCTGAAAACAACGTCAGTCCGCATTAGTTGCATCCAAATCACACAAGTTTAGAGGAGAAACAATAGCAAAAGTGTTCGGGAAAGTAGATACATTTTGGACGTATCAACTCCCCCAAGCTTAGCTTATTGCTTGTCCTCAAGCAATTCAGTTGAAAACTGAGTGCGATAAAAGAACTTTCACGAACACATTTGCTTCATATGATGTAAATATTCTCAGCAATGTGATCAACTACTTGGAAAATTCATAATAAAGAGTATGCAACTAAGTCTACTTAATAGTCATTGCAAGCTATGAAGAGATTCCAACTCAAGAATAATAAGTAGCATGAAGCACGAACATAAGCAACATTACAATGCTCATAAAAAGGTATGATAGAATGGTATCTCGCTTGCCTTTGATTATGAATGCCAAGGCACCTCTAAAGTTTAAGTGATGACTAGAAGTAAAGATATCAAGGATACAAGCATCAAAGTCATAACACAAATAATCAAGTATTGGAACAAACACAAAGAATGACAACTATGCTCTCAAGAAGGTGCTCAAAGAGTAAGTGGAGACTCAACAGGCAGAGAGGAAATGGTTTTAAATAATTTGAAAGGCTTCCAAATGCTGAAAGTATGGTACTCGTTAGCTTTGAGCTCTCATTGCCCCTATCATAAGCATCTTTAATGTGGTTAAGGTGAAAGTGACACAACTAAGAGGATATGCTTGACAAGTTATAAATTGAAGTCTCATACCCCTTACTTACGAAGACCGATCCGCATGCTACTCAACTTCAGTCACAAGTAAGCTCTTGTCATTGTAAGTATATGCGTATTATAGAGAACCGCCAACGGGGTACCCCTTGCACATGACACGAGAGCTATCCCATGATCAAAATGACAAGGCAAGCAGACAATGAGCATCTCAGCGATCTTTTTATTTACTATGTGCATAGATTTTTATTGAGGATGCTTCATAGAATGCTCATTATGGTAATGCTACAAGTTTCCACCATGATTAGGCATGGATTAGGCTAGCGGCCTAGGCGTTTCTCTAACATACATACAAACTCCATGATCTTACAAGTTCAACTTTTATTTCACACCACCAGGATCCATAAGCAAAAGAACATGATATCAACTAAGTACAAAGTAGTCCCCATGATACATGGTTCTGCTAACTTCAACTCATAAAGCGCAAGCATATGCACAACAAAGAAGGACACAATGGTTCAGGTTTATTAAGTGCAAGAAAATAAAGTGTGCCATCAAGTTCGTGAGAGATTTACTAACTAACTTTCTCATAACAAGCAAACATTTTATTCGGAAGAAAACAAGGCACATTGAATATGCACGGAGGTAGAAAATGATGCTAATGGGTAGGTATGGTGGACACTTTGGAGATATTCAGTTTAGGGAGTTGGAAACTTGAGTAAAACACTCAGTGGAAGTGAAGGCTACAATAGTAAGGGAGCGACAAACGAGAGAGCAATAGCTGTCATTATCATGCTTGCAACAAAACAAGACTACTCATGGCATGAAAATGATTCCAGATCCTCAAGGCAAAATAATTCATCAAGGCTTAACTGATTATCACAGTCATGTGCATGCATGAGCATGTGCCAAGTCAATCAAATGAAACATTCAGAGGAGTATACCACGGTGTCATACCAATTTATGAATAGAGTAATGCAAGTAAACATTCATGAAACATGCTAAAAACTAGTGGTATTATAGCCTTAGCAAGAGAATGATATTGAAGAGTGGAAGGGTTCAAAGCTGAGTATTGGTCTTCAAGGACTTGGAAACATCTAGAATGGGAAATCTCGGAATGGGTCTGGTTAAGGGTTTTAGATGATCACCTAGTGGCTAGTGATCACATCTAGGTTTGCATTCTTGATTAGGGGTTGATGATTCGGAATCATATTGATCCTAGTGATGAGCTCCTAGAGTAACTCATACTACTTCCTAAGCAGACAATTCAATCAGCAGATCAAGGCAACTCATCAGACATCAGATCAAGGCAACTCATCTTATAAACAGATCCACTACTCTAGGGTTACCATCCAGCTTAGCTTGATGTAAGATTGGGGCATTTTGAAGAGGTTGAGTTTTGAATAAGGTGAGAGTCCCTGGTATCTCTACCAAGAGTAGAATTCAAATGCTGTGAACAAGAGTTTTGGGAAAACTAGAGGTAAGATTAGTTGAGTGTTCTATCTTGAAAACATAGGGAGATTGTATTATATGTCTCCATAGTTTTGTCAATAGAATCTACCAAGTAGTTTTGGTTTAATAGGCATTTGGCTCATGTTTTTGAAATGCCAGAACGTTTGAGAATATGTAGAGTAAGCCAAGATAGTTTTGGGTAAAAAGCTTTTGTCAACAGAGGGTGAGGTAAGGAGTATCCTAAGATACATATCATATGCACAAGTGCAAGCAAAAAACAAACGAGCACTGCACCAAAGCACAAGAAAAAGTTTTTTCCCCCTGATTTTTGCATTCTGGGCAACTAATCAGGGTTGCTGAAATGGGGATGTTACAGATCACCTAGTGGCTAGAGATCAGATCCAGCTTTGTTGACTTGCTTAGGGTGGATAGGATTAGTTAGATGCTAGAGGTTGAGAACTTAGGGTAGCTCATTTAGTTCTTAAGCAAACAATTCAACAGTAGATCAAGGCAATTCGTCTTAGCAGATCAGGACAACTCATCTTACAAGCAAGACAATCAACTACTGGGGTTACAACCAAACCTAGCTTGAGGTAAGGATGGGTAGGTTGAAAGGTTCGATTTTGAATAAGATGAGAGTTCTTGGTATCTCCACCAGGAGTGGAGTTCAAAAGCTTTATGACAAGGTTTTGGAAAAACCTAGGGGTAAGAGTAATTGAAAGTTCTATCTTGAAAACATGAGGAGATTATGCTATATAGCTCTTCATAGATTGTTCAATAGAAGCTGCTGAAATAGTTAAGGTTTACAAAAGAACCTTGGATCAGGTTTTGAATTGCTAGAACATTTGAGAATATGTAAGATGAACCAGGATAGTTTTCTTAAAAATATTTTGTGAACTGGGGTTGACATCAGGAGTATATCATCTGTTATACATTCAGATACATGAGCATCAACAAACAAGCAAGCAAGTACTGCATCAACAAACAAGAAAAGTTTTTGTTCCCCCTAACTTTTGCATTCTGGACAACTACTCAGGGTTGCTGAAATTGGGATGTTACAGAACTCTGGTGGATCCATATGTGGTTTGTGAAAAGAACAGACATGCAATGAACTCTGGTGGATCCATATGTGGTCTGTGAAAAGAATCGACATGCAATGACTCTAGCTTTGGTCAATGAATAGAACACACATGCAATGACACTGGTGGATCCATATGTGGTTAATGAAAAGAACACACATGCAATGAAACTCGTGGATCCATGTGTGGTTTTTGAAAAGAACACACATGCAATGACACTGGTGGATCCATATGTGGTCTGTGAAAAGAACACACATGAAATGACTCTAGATGTGGTTAATGAAAGAATACACATTTCAATGACAATCGTGGATCCATATGTGTTTTGTGAAAAGAACAGACATGCAATGAACTCTAGCTATGGTTAATGAAAAGAACACACATGCAATGACACTGGTGGATCCATATGTGGTTTGTGAAAATAACACACATGCAATGACACTTGTGGATCTATATGTGGTTAATGAAAAGAACACACATGCAATGAAACTGGTGGATACATATGTGGTTTGTGAAAAGAACACACATGCAATGACACTGGTGGATCCATATGTGGTTAATGAAAATAACACACATGCAATGACTCTAGCTATGGTTAGTGAAAAGAACACACATGCAATGACACCGGTGGATCCATATGTGGTTTGTGAAAATAACATAGATGCAATGAATCTAGCTGTGGTTAATGAAAAGAACATTCATGCAAGTAACTCTGGTGGATCCATATGTGGTTTGTGAAAAGAACACACATGCAATGAACTCTGGTGGATCCATATGTGGTTTGTGAAAAGAACACACATGCAATGACTCTAGCTTTGGTTAATTAAAATAAAACACATGCAATGACACTAGTGGATCCATATATGGTTAATGAAAAGAACAAACATGCAATGAAACTGATCGATCCATATGTGTTTTTTGAAAACAACACACATGTAATGACAAGGGTGGATCCATATGTGGTCTGTGAAAAGAACACACATGAAATGACTATAGATGTGGTTAATGAAAGAATAAACACTTCAATGACAATGGTGGATCCATATGTGGTTTGTGAAAAGAATAGACATGCAATGACTCTAGCTGTGGTTAATGAAAATACCACACATGCAATGTCACTGGTGGATCCATATGTGGTTTGTGAAAAGAACACACATGCAATGAACTCTGGTGGATCCATGTGGTTTGTAAAAAGAACACACATGATGACACTAGTGGATACATATGTGGTCTATGAAAAGAACACACATGAAATAACTCTAGATGTGGTTAATGAAAGAATACATATTTCAATGACAATGGTGGATTTGTATGTGGTTTGTGAAAAGAATAGACATGCAATGACTCTAGCTGTGGTTAATGAAAAGAACACCCATGCAGTGACACTAGTGGATCCATATGTGGTTTCTGAAAATAACACACATGCAATGAACTCTAGTGGATCCATATGCAATGACACTGGTGGACCCATATGTGGTCTGTGAAAAGAACACACATTTAAATGACACTGGTGGATACGTATGTGGTTTGTGAAAAGAACATGCATCTAGTGACTCTAGCTATGGTTAATGAAAAGAACACACATGCAATGACACTGGTGGATCCATATGTGGTCTGGGAAAAGCACACATGCAATGAACATGGTGGATCCATGTGGTTCGTGAAAAGAACACACATGCAATGACACTGGTGGATCCATATGTGGTTTCTGAAAAGAATAGACATGCATTGAACTCTGGTGGATCCATACGCAATAACATTGCTGGGTCCATATGTGGTCCGTGAAAAGAACACAAATTTCAATGACACTAGTCGATCCATACGCAATAACACTGCTGGATCCATGTGTGGTTTCTGAAAAGAACATACATCTAGTGACTCTAGCTGTGGTTAATGAAAAGAACACACATGAAATGACACTGGTGGATCCATATGTGGTCTGTGAAAAGAACACACATGAAATGACTCTAGATGTGGTTAATGAAAAATACACATTTCAATGTCAATGGTGAATTCATATGTGGTTTGTGAAAAGAACAGACATGCAATGACTCTAGTTATGGTTAATGAAAAGAAGACACATGAAGTGACACTGGTGGATCCTTATGTGGTTTGTGAAAATAACACACATGCAATGAACTCTGGTGGATCCATATGTAATGACACTGGTGGATCCATATGTGGTTTGTGAAAAGAACACACATTTCAATGACACTGGTGGATCCATATGTGGTTTGTGAAAAGAACATACATGTAACATCTCAAAACTTCAATCCAAGCTTATCAAGATCTAAATCATCAAATTTGGGGTTAAGAATTATTTTTGCAAATTTAAGATGAAAGCATTCATATATGTGTGCATTTAAAATAGGAGTTGTTTTGAATTGCCATGGTTGTGTGATCCTTTGCTTCTAAAATGTTTCTTAAGTGAAATAAACATCATCTAAGTCTTTCCAAAACTTTTACCAAAGAAGAACAACTCAAAATGAATATTTGAAGTGAATGGTCATTTTGGCAAAATTAACTCTCATGTCTACTTTGGCTATTCCTAGTACTCAAAACTTAACAGAAACATATGTGGATCTTTACACCCCTTGATAGTACACATAATGAGGTACCAAGACCCACTTTGTGATCTGCTAAAAACTTTCAAATGCTAATTTTAAATGACAGTTTAAAATTGAATCTAATTCATATGGGAAGATCCCATTATTTCAAAAATCACTCAAGCAAGATCAATTTTCAAAACCCAAGAACTCACGGAGTCTCAAGCTTATTCCTAGCAAACCCACCAAAAATCTTTTCAAAATTCAAAACTAAATCTCATGCGGCCATTTCATCAAACACTTGGCATGCATGATTTCCACCCTAATCCTAGCTCACTGTTTTGAACAGGGTTTTGCCCCCAAATGATCTACATTTAATCTCTTTGTCCCCTAGAGTCTAACCATGCCATTAGCACCCATTCCCTACACCCCTAGTGGCATTCCCATGCCATGCCGAGCCACCCCTCGCCGACCAACCTTGCCCTCACCGCAGCAGACCATCTCCCCCTCTCTATCCATGTCTAGGAGGTAGCTCACACCTCGCCGCCACCCACTGTCCCCTGCCCGAGCCAAGTCCTACAGTGGACCACCGAGGTAACCACGCGCCCAGTGCCACCGCACCATGACGATGCCGCCCGCAGAGCACGCTCTGCCCCCGCGTGCACAAGCCGCCGCTCGACGGCAGCCTGCGCTCGTTGCTCCGCCACGACCTAGGGAACACCCCAGACATCCCCGTTCGCCGCCCAACGCACCATAGCCACCGCTCGCCGTGGACACCGCCATCTCTGCCGCTCAGAGCGCCATCTCGCCTAGATCGCATGACACCGCCCCTGCGGCTGGATTCACTTCCTATAGCACTGCCAGGGGACCGCCCGTCGATCGCCACCCTCAGCCATGCCTCTACCCAGCCGTAGCCATGTCGCCATCCTAGAATTGCTCTAGGCCAAGCACACTTAACCTTAGAGTTCTTTTCGAATGAGCTTCTGGAAAAGAAGTTGCAACTTGTTGATATGGGTATCCTATCAATCCTATTAAGCCATGTGTCTAGATCTCACAGTTTCAAACTTAACTTTATAGTTAAACATAGAGTTAGCACTTTAACTTTGAACTATAGTACTTGTCAGTGGTAGTTTGCGAGTACTTAAAGAGTACTCATGGCTTTTGTCCCTGGCTATTATCATGGCCAGACTATGAAGGAGACTATCAAGATGATGGCCAACAGGACGGCTATGATTACTAGGACTATCTGCCTTCGTCAACATTGCATGTGCCCCTAAAGATGGACCGCACCGCTATGCTTATCTTTTATTTCCGCTGCTTGTTGTATTAAGACTGGATCATGAGATCCTTATTTGTGTAAGACCTTATGTATGGTTTGTAATGGATGATGTACTGTGATATCCTATCCGTTGTGTCTCACAAAAATGGTAATCCTGGGATTGCGAGGTATGGCATAACGGGCATCTGGGATTAAAAATCCGGGTGTTGACAATACATCTAGTGACTCTAGCTATGGTTAATGAAAAGAACACACATGCAATGACACGGGTGGATCCATATGTGGTTAATGAAAAGAACACACATGCAATGACACTGGTGGATCCATATGTGGTCTGTGAAAAGCACACATGCAATGAACATGGTGGATCCATGTGGTTCGTGAAAAGAACACACATGCAATGACACTGGTGGAT
>CAJUXJ010000236.1:26811-92471 GCA_910589775.1 Avena eriantha
ACACACACGCAATGACACTGGGGATTCATATGTGGTTAATGAAAGAACACACATGTAGTGAAACTGGTGGATCCATATGTGGTTTGTAAAAAGAACACACATTCAATGACACTGGTGGATCCATATGTGGTTAATGAAAATAACACACATGCAATGACTCTAGCTGTGGTTAATGGAAAGAACACACATGCAATGACACTGGTGGAACCATATGTGGTTTGTGATAAGAACACACATGCAATGATTCTAGCTGTGGTTAATGAATAGAACAAACATGCAATGAAATCTAGTGGATCCATATGTGGTTTGTGAAAAGAACACACATGTAATGAACTCTGGTGGATCCATCTATGGTTTGTGAAAAGAACAGACATGCAATGAACTCTGGTGGATCCATATGTGGTTTGGGAAAAGAACATACATGCAATGACACTAGCTTTGGTTAATGAAAAGATCACACATGCAATGACACTAGGAGATCCATATGTGGTTAATGAAAAGAACACACATGCAATGAAACTGGTGGATCCATATGTGGTTTTTGCAAAGAACACACATCCAATGAATCTTGCTGTGGTTAATAAAAAGAACACACATGCAATGACAATGGTGTATCCATGTGGTTTGTTAAAAGAACATACATGCAATGACTCTAGATGTGGTTAATGAAAAGAACACACATGCAATGACACTAGTGGATCCATATGTGGTTTGTGAAAAGAACACACATGCCATGACTCTAGCTGTGGTTAATGAAAAGAACGGACATGCAATGAACTCTGGTGGATCCGTATGTGGTTTGTGAAAAGAACATACATGCAATGACACTGGTGGATCCATATGTGGTCTATGAAAAGAACACGCATTTCAATGACACTGGTGGATCCATATGTGGTTTGTGAAAAGAACATACATCCAGTGACTCTAGCTGTGGTTAATGAAAATAACACACATGCAATGATACTGGTGGATCCATGTGGTTAGCGAAAAGAACACACATGCAATGACTCTAGCTATGGTTAATGAAAAGGAACACACATGAAATGACACTTGTGGATCCATATATGGTTTGTGAAAAGAACACACATGCAATGACTAAGGCTGTGGTTAATGAGGAGAACACACATGCAATGATACCGGAGGATCCATATGTGGATTGTGAAAATAACACACATGCAATGACTCTAGCTGTTATTATTAAAAAGAAAACACATGCAATGACAATGGTGGATCCATGTGTGGTCTCTGAAGAGAACACACATTTCAATTACACTGGTGGATCCATATGTGATTTGTGAAAAGAACAGAAATGCAATGAACTCTAGTGGATCCGTTTGTGGTTTGTGAAAAGAACAGACATGCAATGAACTCTGGTGGATCCGTATGTGATTTGTGAAAAGAACAGACATGCAATCAACTCTGGTGGATCCGTTTGTGGTTTGTGAAAAGAACAGACATGCAATGAACTCTGGTGGATCCATATGTCGTTTGTGAGAAGAATAGGCATGCAATGAACTCTGATGGATCCGTCTGTGGTTTGTGAAAAGAATAGACATGCAATGAACTCTGGTGGATCCATATGTAGTTTGTGAAAAGAATAGGCATGCAATGAACTCTGGTGGATCCATACGTGGTTTGTGAAAAGAACACACATGCAATGAACTCTAGTGGATCCATATGTGGTCTGTGAAAAGAACACACATGCAATGAAACTGGTGGATCCATGTGGTTTGTCAAAAGAACACACATGCAATGACACTGGTGTGTCCATATATGCTCTGTGAAAAGAACACGCATGAAATGAACTCTGGCGTATCCATATGCAATGACATTGGTGGATCCATATGTGGTTTGTGAAAAGAACACACATTTCAATGACACCGGTGGATCCATATGTGGTATGTGAAAAGATTAGTCATGCAATGACTCCAGTTGTTGTTAGTAAAAAGCGCACACATGCAATGACACTGGTGGATCCATGTGTGGTCTCAGAAGAGAATACACATGCAATGACTCTAGCTGTGGTTAATGAATGGAATAGACATGAAATGAAATCTGGTGGATCCATATGTGGTTTGTGAAAAGAACAGACATGTAATGAACTCTGGTGGATCCATCTATGGTTTGTGAAAAGAACAGACATGCAATGAACTCTGGTGGATCCATATGTGGTTTGTGAAAAGAACACACATGTAATGACTTTAGTTATGGTTAATGAAAAGAACACACATGCTATGACACTGGTGGATCCATATGTGGTTTGTGAAAAGAACACACACGCAATGACACTGGGGGATTCATATGTGGTTAATGAAAAGAACACACATGTAGTGAAACTGGTGGATCCATATGTGGTTTGTAAAAAGAACACACATGCAATGACACTGGTGGATCCATATGTGGTTAATGAAAATAACACACATGCAATGACTCTAGCTGTGGTTAATAGAAAGAACACACATGCAATGACACTGGTGGATCCATATGTGGTTTGTGATAAGAACACACATGCAATGATTCTAGCTGTGGTTAATGAATAGTACAGACATGCAATGAAATCTAGTGGATCCATATGTGGTTTGTGAAAAGAACAGACATGTAATGAACTCTGGTGGATCTATCTATGGTTTGTGAAAAGAACAGACATGCAATGGACTCTGGTGGATCCATATGTGGTTTGGGAAAAGAACATACATGCAATGACACTAGCTTTGGTTAATGAAAAGATCACACATGCAATGACACTAGGAGATCCATATGTGGTTAATGAAAAGAACACACATGCAATGAAACTGCTGGATCCATATGTGGTTTTTGAAAAGAACACAAATCCAATGACTCTAGCTGTGGTTAATGAAAAGAACACACATGCAATGACACTAGTGTATCCATGTGGTTTGTGAAAAGAACAGACATGCAATGACTCTAGATGTGGTTAATGAAAAGAACACACATGTAATGACATTGGTGGATCCATATGTGGTTTGTGGAAAGAACACACATGCCATGACTCTAGCTGTGGTTAATGAAAAGAACGGACATGCAATGAACTCTGGTGGATCCATATGTGGTTTGTGAAAAGAACATACATGCAATGACACTGGTGGATCCATATGTGGTCTATGAAAAGAACACACATTTCAATGACAATGGTGGATCCATATGAGGTTTGTGAAAAGAACATACATCCAGTGACTCTAGCTGTGGTTAATGAAAAGAACACACATGCAATGACACTGGTGGATCCATGTGGTTAGTGAAAAGAACACACATGCAATGACTCTAGCCATGGTTAATGAAAAAGAACACACATGCAATGACACTTGTGGATCCATATATGGTTTGTGAAAAGAACACACATGCAATGACTCTAGCTATGGGGAATGAAAAGAATAGACATGCAATGACACTGGTGGATCCATATGTGATTTGGGAAAAGAACAGACATGCAATGAACTCTGGTGGATCCGTTTGTGGTTTGTGAAAAGAATAGACATGCAATGAACTCTGGTGGATCCATATGTGATTTGTGAAAAGAACAAACATGCAATCAACTCTGGTGGATACGTTTGTGGTTTGTGAAAAGAATAGACATGCAATGAACTCTGGTGGATCCATATGTACTTTGTTAAAAGAATAGGCATGCAATGAACTCTGGTGGATCCATATGTGGTTGGTGAAAAGAACACACATGCAATGTACTCTGGTGGATCCATATGCAATGATAGTAGTTGATCCATATGTGTTCTGTGGAAAGAACACACATTTCAATGAAACTGGTGGATCCATATGTGTTCTGTGTAATGACTTTAGTTATGGTTAATGAAAAGAACACACATGCAATGACACTGGTGGATCCATATGTCGTTTGTGAAAAGAACACACACGCAATGACACTGGGGGATTCATATGTGGTTAATGAAAAGAACACACATGTAGTGAAACTGGTGGATCCATATGTGGTTTGTAAAAAGAACACACATTCAATGACACTGGTGGATCCATATGTGGTTAATGAAAATAACACACATCCAATGACTCTAGCTGTGGTTAATGGAAAGAACACACATGCAATGACACTGGTGGATCCATATGTGGTTTGTGATAAGAACACACATGCAATGATTCTAGCTGTGGTTAATGAATAGAACAGACATGCAATGAAATCTAGTGGATCCATATGTGGTTTGTGAAAAGAACAGACATGTAATGAACTCTGGTGGATCCATCTATGGTTTGTGAAAAGAACAGACATGCAATGAACTCTGGTGGATCCATATGTGGTTTGGGAAAAGAACATACATGCAATGACACTAGCTTTGGTTAATGAAAAGATCACACATGCAATGACACTAGGAGATCCATATGTGGTTAATGAAAAGAACACACATGCAATGAAACTAGTGGATCCATATGTGGTTTTTGCAAAGAACACACATCCAATGAATCTTGCTGTGGTTAATAAAAAGAACACACATGCAATGACAATGGTGTATCCATGTGGTTTGTTAAAAGAACAGACATGCAATGACTCTAGATGTGGTTAATGAAAAGAACACACATGCAATGACACTAGTGGATCCATATGTGGTTTGTGAAAAGAACACACATGCCATGACTCTCGCTGTGGTTAATGAAAAGAACGGACATGCAATGAACTCTGGTGGATCCGTATGTGGTTTGTGAAAAGAACATACATGCAATGACACTGGTGGATCCATATGTGGTCTATGAAAAGAACACGCATTTCAATGACACTGGTGGATCCATATGTGGTTTGTGAAAAGAACATACATCCAGTGACTCTAGCTATGGTTAATGAAAATAACACACATGCAATGATACTGGTGGATCCATGTGGTTAGCGAAAAGATCACACATGCAATGACTCTAGCTATGGTTAATGAAAAGGAACACACATGAAATGACACTTGTGGATCCATATATGGTTTGTGAAAAGGACACACATGCAATGACTAAGGCTGTGGTTAATGAGGAGAACACACATGCAATGATACCGGAGGATCCATATGTGGATTGTGAAAATAACACACATGCAATGACTCTAGCTGTTATTATTAAAAATAAAACACATGCAATGACAATGGTGGATCCATGTGTGGTCTCTGAAGAGAACACACATTTCAATTACACTGGTGGATCCATATGTGATTTGTGAAAAGAATAGAAATGCAATGAACTCTGGTGGATCCGTTTGTGGTTTGTGAAAAGAACAGAGATGCAATGAACTTTGGTGGATCCGTATGTGATTTGTGAAAAGAACAGACATGCAATCAACTCTGGTGGATCCGTTTGTGGTTTGTGAAAAGAACAGACATGCAATGAACTCTGGTGGATCCATATGTAGTTTGTGAGAAGAATAGGCATGCAATGAACTCTGGTGGATCCGTCTGTGGTTTGTGAAAAGAATAGACATGCAATGAACTCTCGTGGATCCATATGTAGTTTGTGAAAAGAATAGGCATGCAATGAACTCTGGTGGATCCATACGTGGTTTGTGAAAAGAACACACATGCAATGAACTCTAGTGGATCCATATGTGGTCTGTGAAAAGAACACACATGCAATGAAACTGGTGGATCCATGTGGTTTGTGAAAAGAACACACATGCAATGGCACTGGTGTGTCCATATGTGCTCTGTGAAAAGAACACGCATGAAATGAACTCTGGTGTATCCATATGCAATGACACTGGTGGATCCATATGTGGTTTGTGAAAAGAACACACATTTCAATGACACCGGTGAATCCATATGTGGTATGTGAAAAGAATAGTCATGCAATGACTACAGTTGTTGTTAGTAAAAAGAGCACACATGCAATGACACTGGTGGATCCATGTGTGGTCTCAGAAGAGAATACACATGCAATGACTCTACCCGTGGTTAATGAATGGAACAGACATGAAATGAAATATGGTGGATCCATATGTGGTTTGTGAAAAGAACAGACATGTAATGAACTCTGGTGGATCCATCTATGGTTTGTGAAAAGAACAGACATGCAATGAACTCTAGTGGATCCATATGTGGTTTGTGAAAAGAACATACATGCAATGACTCTAGCTTTGGTTAATGAAAAGATCACACATGCAATGACACTAGGAGATCCATATGTGGTTAATGAAAAGAACACACATGCAATGAAACTGGTGGATCCATATGTGGTTTTTGCAAAGAACACACATCCAATGAATCTAGCTGTGGTTAATAAAAAGAACACACATGCAATGACACTAGTGTATCCATGTGGTTTGTGAAAAGAATAGACATGCAATGACTCTAGCTGTGGTTAATGAAAAGAACACACATGCAATGACACTAGTGGATCCATATGTGGTTTGTGAAAAGAACACACATGCCATGACTCTAGCTGTGGTTAATGAAAAGAACTGACATGTAATGAACGCTGGTGGATCCATATGTGGTTTGTGAAAAGAACATACATGCAATGACACTGGTGGATCCATATGTGGTCTATGAAAAGAACACACATTTCAATGACACTGGTGGATCCATATGTGGTTTGTGAAAAGAACATACATCTAGTGACTCTAGTTGTGGTTAATGAAAAGAACACACATGCAATGATACTGGTGGATCCATGTGGTTAGTGAAAAGAACACACATGCAAAGACTCTAGCTATGGTTAATGAAAAAGAACACATAGCAATGACACTTGTGGATCCATATATGGTTTGTGAAAAGAACACACATGCAATGACTCTAGCTGTGGTTAATGAAAAGAATATACATGCAATGAATTCTGGTGGATCCATATGTGAATTGTGAAAAGAATAGGCATGCAATGAACTCTGGTGGATCCATACGTGGTTTGTAAAAATAACACACATGCAATGATCTCTGGTGGATCCATATGTGGTCTGTGAAAAGAACACACACACAATGAAACTGGTGGATCGATGTGGTTTGTGAAAAGAACACACATGCAATGATAATGGTGTGTCCATATGTGGTCTGTGAAAAGAACACGCATGTAATCAACTCTGGTGGATCCATATGCAATGACACTGGTGGATCCATATGTGGTCTGTGAATACAACAAACATTTCAATGACACCAGTGGATCAATGTGTGGTTTGAGAAAAGAACATACATCAAGTGACTCTAGCTGTGGTTAACGAAAAGAACACACATGCAATGACACTGGTGGATCCATGTGGTTAGTGAAAAGAACACACATGCAATGACTCTAGCTGTGGTTAATGAAAAGAACACACATGTAATGACACTGATGGATCCATATGTGGTTAGTGAAAAGAACACACATGCAATGAATCTAGCTGTGGTTAATGAAAAAACACACATGCAATGACGCTGGTGGATCCATATGTGGTTGGTGAAAAGAACACACATGCAATAAATCTAGCTGTGGTTAACAAAAAGCACATACATGCAATGAACTCTATTGGATCCATATATGGTTTGTGAAAACAACACACATGCAATGACACTAGTGGATTCATGTGGTTTGTGAAAATAACACACATGCAATGACACTGGTGGATCCATATGTGGTCTATGAAAAAACAGACATGAAATGACTCTTGATGTGGTTAATGAAAGAATACACATTTCAATGAAAATGGTGGTTCCATATGTGGTTTGTGAAAAGAACTGACATGCAATTACTCCAGTTGTGGTTAATTGAAAAGAACACATATGTAATGACACTAGTGGATCCATAGGTGGTTTGTGAAAGGAACACACATGCAATGAACTCTAGTTGATCCATATGCAATGACACTGGTAGATCCATATGTGGTCTATGAAAACAACACACATTTCAATGACATTGGTGGTTCCAGATGTGGTTTGTGAAAAGAACATACATCTAGTGACTCTAGTTGTGGTTAATGAAAAGAACACACATGCAATGACACTGGTGGATCCATATGTGGTTAATGAAAATAACACACATGCAATGACACTGGTGGATCCATATGTGGTATGTCAAAAGAACACACATGCAATGAAACTGGTGGATCAATGTGGTTTGTGAAAAGAACAGACATGCAATGAACTATGGTGGATCCATATGTGGTTTGTGAAAAGAACAGACATGAAATGAACTCTGGTGGATCCGTATGTGGTTTATGAAAAGAACAGACATGCAATGAACTCTGGTGGATCCATATTATGCCTCTCTTATAGACTAGCTTGTTGATTAAAAAGATGATCGAGGTTTCCTGATCATGGACATTGGATGTTGTTAATAACAAGGTCACAACATTTGTGAAATGATGTGATGAACATTCATCCAAAGTATAGCATTACGATCAATTCATTATGTTTACATTGCTATAACATCATACGAAGTAATCTTAGTCCTTAGACCATGAGATCTTTTTAATTGCTAACATCGGAAGAGTATCTTGATAACATCAAACGGCACACCGTAACAGGGTGACTATAAAGGTGGGTTAAGTGCTACGAAGGTGTTACGTTGAGGCTCATGGGTCAAGAGTAGAATTTATCAATCCCGATGACGAATAGATATACTCTGGGCCCTCTCGGTGATATCACATTAAGATAGCTTGCAAGCAAGTGATGTGATCACTAGAATGTTGTATCACGGGAACGAGAAAAGAGTGCATGTCGGTAACGAGATCAAACTAGGTATTTGGATACTGATGATCGAATCTCGGACATGTATTATCATCAGACAAAGGGATTAAGTTACTAGAATTAGAGGTTCTCACGATCATAGAAGTCATCGTTAAATGTGCAGGAGTCAGTATGGATCTCCAGGTCCCGCTTTTGATTATTGATCTGAGAGGAGTCTCAATCATGTCTGCATTATTCGCGAACCGTCGGGTGACAAACTTAAGGGTTGCCGGACACCATTTTGGAGCACAAATGTTTCCGACAAAAGGTTTGTAAAGAGCAGGAAATGTTTCGATAGAAACAGGAATTGTTTCGATAGAAACCGGAATTGTTTCGGGTGAAATTGCAGAAAGTGGTTCTGCATGTGATATTGAAATGTTACAAGGTGTTTTATGTGAATGTTTGTTAATTAAAGTAATTAACAAAATTCTGAATAAAATAAATAAAAGAGTTTTATTAATTGAGAGTGGCATTAAATTTGGTGGAAATTTAATGCATGTGAGTGGAATTTTGGGTGGAGTCAAAATTGATGTGAGTGGAGCTTCCACAGCATGAATGATGAAGAGGTGGGGGCACCCCCCTTTTGTTGCCGGCCATGGGAGGGGAGGAGCCCACCTCTCCTATAAAAGGCCCCCTCTCTTCCCTCACAAAGCACACCTCCTTGTGAAGGATCTCTCTCCCCCTCTAGATATTGCCCCATGGTCTCGGATTTGCGAGATACATGTGCCCCGTGGCCTTGCATCTAGAAGGAGTTGCTGCTTCCGCTGATTCGCTGGAGCGCGGAGGTGGAGGTTGTCGGGTGGCTTGAACGTGTGTGCGAGGATGGATGCGCTGCTGATTTGTGGCGCTCGAACTTCCACACGATCTTGAGATCGACAAGCGTACGACTACATCAACCACGAGTTCCTACTCGTTAACAAAACTCGTTGTCTTCGAGGGTAAGTTCCCCATGGATGTATGTCCACATGTTGCTCTGTATCTAGTAGATAGATCTTGGCGTATAGTTCTCATCGTAGGAAATTTTTTGTTTTCTATGTTGCGGACCCAACAGTGGTATCAGAACTTGATCTATGCGTAGGTGATTTGCACAGGTAGTACACATGTGTTTATATGTAGGCGATGATGATCATGTTATTGCATCTTCTATGTATTTTGGATATTGGTGGCATAGTGGGATGAAGCGGCCCGGACCAACCTTACATGTCATCGTACATGAGACCGGTTCCATGACTAACATGCAACTAGTTTTGCATAAGTGGCTAGCGGGTGTCTGTCTCTCCTACTATATTCCACATATGATTTACAACAAGGTGCTAATAACTTGGTTATCCTCGTTGTGGTTCATGTTCGTAGGTAAGACTGGTTCTATCTCCGAAAGCCCTAAGCCACGTAAAACTTGCAATTGATAAATTAGAGGCGTCTAGTTTAGATCATTGTTGGGCTAGTGTCTTGATATGGTATTGTTGTAAGTAGATGTATGATAGATACTCTTACAACACACTTAACGTGTAAGTTCCATAGACCTTGGCCTTACACACAAAGGAATGGTAGAAATCATACCACGATGCAAATGATAGAGATCAAATGCATGGACCATATCATCTAACTTCACACATTAGATGTTTGCATCTTATATTGCTAGTTTGGCGCTTTTGGTAGCATTGTAAGATGATCCCTCATTTAGATATCAAGATAAAATGTGTTCTTCCTTCAGTATGCACCGTTTTATGGATCATGTTTCGAGACATCACGTGATGATCGGGTGTACTCGACTCCGCGCTTTCATACAATGGGTGTAAGATAGTTTTACACACGCGGAATACTAAGGTTCTTACTTGACGATCCTAGCATGTACAGACATGGCCTCGGAACACGGACCGAAAGGTTAAGCATGAGTCATATAGTTGATATGATGCCCATATTGATGCTCGCCTTTGAGGCTACACCGACTCATGTGATGATCGGACTTGGTGTAGTGGATTTGGTTCATGTAATCACCAAAAGGACACGAGGGATGTCGTTTTTGAGTGGGAGTTCATTAGTAATTTGGATTAGTTGAACTCAATCTATCATAAACTTAGTCTAAATAAACTTTAAAAATTCTATTTGAGGATGGCACCACCTGCTTTGAATTTCAATGTGTTCATGGAGAAAGAGAAGCTTGCTACGAATGGTAGCAACTTCACCAACTGGGCTATGAATTTGAGGATTCTCCTCACTGCTGCACAAAAGCAATATGTGCTAGAGGCACTGCTAGGCCCCCCACCAGCTCCTGATCCCCCTGAAAAGGAAAATAATGTCTATATAACTCGTCAGGAGGACCACAACTTAGTTTATTGCGGCATACTGTATGGGCTAGAGCCAGAACTTAGAAAGCGTTTCAAAAATGGCAATGCCTTTGATATCATGGGAGAATTGAAAATGATTTTCGATACCCATGTTGCCGTAGAGAGTTATAATGCTTCTGAAAAGTTCTTTAGCTGCATGCTAAGCTTCTAAAAAGAGAACAATTCCGTTAGTGAGCACGTACTTAAAATGTCTGGGTACACCGATAAGCTTGTGTCCTTGGGAATAACGATTCCCATTGACTTAGGCATACATCGTGTTCTCCAATCTCTGCCACCTAGCTATAAGAGCTTCATAATGAACTATAACATGTCAATGATTAAGACTGCAGAAGTGGAGATTAGGAAAGAACATCAAGTGTTGATGATCAATAAGACCACCAGTTTCAAGAAGGAAAAGAAAGGCAAGCAGAAGGGAAAGAAGGGCGGCAAATCTGTTGTCACACCTGAAAAGAAACCCCGAGCTGGTCCTAAGTCTGATACCGAGTGCTACTATTGCAAGGGGACTGGCCATTGGAAGCACAACTGCCCCAAGTATTTGGCGGACAAGAAGGCCAGCAAGGCAAACAGAGGTATATGTGATATACATGTTATTGATGTGTACTTGACTAGTACTCATAGTAGCACCTAGGTATTTGATACGGGATCGGTTGCTAATATATCTAACTCGATTCAGGGGCTGCGGAACAACCGACAGCTAGGAAGGGATGAGGTCACGATGCGGGTCGGCAATGGATCAAGAGTTGATGTGATCGCCATCGGAACGATGCCTCTCCATATGCCGTCGGGATTAGTGATAAATCTGAATAATTGTTATTTTGTGCCTGCACTGAGCAGGAACATTGTATCTGGATCGTGTTTGATGCGAAGTGGTTATTCCTTTAAATCTGAAAACAATGGTTGTTCGATTTATATGGATAATATATTTTATGGTCATGCACGTGTGTTGAATGGTTTATTTCTATTGGATCTCGATAGTAGTATTATGCATATTCATTGTGTTCATGCTAAAAGGATTAAACTTGATGATGATATATCTACATATATGTGGCACTGCCGTCTAGGTCATATTGGCATTAAACGCATGAAGAAACTCAATTCTGATGGACTTTTGGAATCACTTGATTTTGAATCATTTGATACATGTGAGCCATGCCTTATGGGCAAGATGACTAGAACGCCGTTTTCTGGTTCAATGGAACGGGCAACAGATTTATTGGAAATCATACATACTGATGTGTGTGGACCAATGAGTGTGTCGGCGCGAGGTGGATATCGTTATTTTGTTACTTTCACGGATGATTTGAGTAGATACGGGTATATCTATTTGATGAAACATAAGTCTGAAACTTTTGAAAAGTTCAAGGAATTTCAGAATGAAGTGGAAAATCATCGTAATTGAAAGATCAAATTTCTGCGGTCCGACCATGGAGGAGAGTATCTTAGTTACGAGTTTAGCACACACATGAAAAATTGTAGAATAGTTTCACAACTCACGCATGCCGGAACAGCACAACGTAATGGTTTGTCGGAACGTCATAATCGTACTTTATTGGATATGGTTCAATCTATGATGTCTCTGACTGACTTTCCACTATCATTTTAGGGTTATGCACTGGAAACCGCTGCATTCACTTTAAATCAGGCACCATCTAAATCCGTTGAAACAACACCATACGAATTATGGTTTGGAGACAAACCTAAGCTGTCATTTCTTAAAGTTTGGGGATGCGATGTTGATGTGAAGAAACTTCAGCCAGATAAACTCGAACCCAAAGCGGAAAAAATCGTCTTCATAGGATACCCTAAGGAAATGATTGGGTATACCTTCTATCACAGATCCGAGGGCAAGGTTTTTGTTGCCACGAATGGATCCTTTCTTGAGAAGGAGTTTCTCGCGAAAGGTGTGAGTAGTCGGAAGGTAGAACTCGAAGAGGTTATTGAACCGTCTCTTCATGAAATGGCGAGTAGCGCAGCACCGGAAGTTGTTTCGGAGTTGACTTCACCAAATGAAGAGAGAGCTAATGATATTGATCATGAAACTCTGAAAGAGGACACTACCGAACCTCGCAGGACAAGCAGGACACGCGCCGCTCCTGAACTGTATGGCAATGCTGTTATGAATTTCATGATTCATGAAATAGATGACCCTGCGACGTATGAAGAAGCGATGATGATCCCGGATTCCAACAAATGGCGAGGAGCCCTGAAATCCGAGATGGAATCCATGTACGAAAACTAGGTTTGGACCTTGTTGGACTTACCTCCCGATCGAAAGGCCATTGAGAATAAATGGATTTTCAAAAGAAAAACTGATGCTGATGGTAATGTGACCATCTATAAAGCTCGACTTGTCACAAAGGGGTTTCGAAAAATTCAACGAGTTGACTACGATGAGACATTCTCTCTCGTAGCGATGCTAAAATCGGTAAGGATTATGTTAGCAATTGATGCATATTTCGATTATGAAATATGGCAGATGGATGTCAAAACTGTGTTCCTCAATGGTAATATTGATAAGAGTTGTATATGATACAACCTAAGGGTTTTGTCGATCCTAAGGATGCTAATAAGGTATGCAAACTTCAGCGATCCATCTATGGACTGAAGAAAGCATCCCGGAGTTGGAATCTCAGCTTTGATGAGGTGATCAAAGAGTTTGGATTTGTCCAAACTTATGGAGAGGCTTGTATTTACAAGAAAGTGAGTGGGAGCAATGTGGCATTTCTGATATTATATGTGGATGACATATTATTGATTGGAAATGATATAGATCTTTTAAATAGTGTTAAAATTTATCTAAACAGAAAATTTTCGATGAATGACCTTGGTGAAGCTTCATATATATTAGGCATTAAAATCTATAGAGATATATCAAGACACCTAATTGGGCTATCGCAGAGTACATACCTTGATAAGATATTAAAGAAGTTTAATATGGACGGAAGTAAGAAAGGGTTCTTACCTATGTTGCAAGGCAAGACATTGAGTAAGACTCAAAGTCCGGCTACGACGGAAGAAAGAGAGATAATGGATAAGATCCCCTATGCCTCAGCCATAGGTTCTATAAAGTACGCCATGCTATGTACAAGATCGGATGTGGCACATGCTATTAGTTTGACTAGTACGTACCAATCTGATCTAGGTTCGGAACACTGGATAGCGGTCAAGAATATCCTTAAGTACTTAATAAGAACTAAGGATATGTTTCTTGTATACGGAGGTGAAGAAGAGCTAGTCGCTAAATGTTATGTCGATGCTAGCTTTGACACCGATCTGGATGACTCTAAATCTCAATCCGGATATGTATTTCTCTTGAATGGAGCAGCAGTTAGTTGGAGGAGTTCCAAACAACCTGTGGTAGCTGGATCAACGACGGAGGGGGAATATGTTGCTGCTTCAGAAGCGGCGCAGGAAGCGGTTTGGATGAAGGAGTTCATAACGGAACTAGATGTGGTTCCTTGTGCATTGGACCCAATGGTGATCTATTGTGACAACAATGGAGCCATAGCCAATGCCAAGGAACCAAGGTCTCACAAGAATTCCAAGCATATTAAGCGCCGGTTTCACTCCATCCGCGAGCATGTCAAGGATGGAGATATCACAATTTGTAAAGTACACACGGACCTGAATGTAGCAGATCCGTTGACTAAAGTTCTCCCTAGGGAAAAACATGATCAACACCAGAACTCCATGGGTGTTAGATTTATCACTATGTAAACTAGATTAGTGTCTCTAGTGCAAGTGGGAGACTTAAGGAAATATGCCCTCATAGGCAATAATAAAGTTGTTATTATGTATTCCTTGTATATGATAGATGTTCATTTTGCATGCTATAATTGTATTGATAGGAAACGTCAATACACGTGTGTTTAATAAACAAAAAGGTTTCCTAGTTATGGCTCTCTTATAGACTAGCTTGTTGATTAACAAGATGATCAAGGTTTCCTGATCATGGACATTGGATGTTGTTATTAACAAAGTCACAACATTTGTGAAATGATGTGATGAACATTCATCTGAAGTATAGAATTACGATCAGGTCATTATGTTTACATTGCTATAACATCATACGAAGTAATCTTAGTCCTTAGACCATGAGATCATGTTAATTGCTAACACCGGAAGAGTATCTTGATAACATCAAACGTCACACCGTAACAGGGTGACTATAAAGGTGGGTTCAGTGCTACGAAGGTGTTATGTTGAGGCTAATGGATCAAGAGTGGGATTTGTCAATCCCGATGACGTATAGATATACTCTGGGCCCTCTTGGTGATATCACATTAAGATAGCTTGCATGCAAGTGATGTGATCACTAGAATGTTATATCACGGGAACGAGAAAAGAGTGCATGTCAGTAACGAGATCAAACTAGGTATTTGGATACCGATGATCGAATCTCAGACATGTATTATATCATGAGACAAAGGGATTAAGTTACAAGCGTTAAAGGTTCTCACGATCACAGAAGTCATCGTTGAATGTGCAGGAGTCAGTATTGATCTCCAGGTCTCACTTGTGATTATTGATCTGAGAGGAGTCTCAATCATGTCTGCATTATTCGCGAACAGTAGGGTGACACACTTAAGGGTTTCCGGACACCATTTTGGAGCACAAATGTTTCATACAAAAGGTTTGCAAAACGCAGGAAATGTTTCGATAGAAACAAGAATTGTTTCGATAGAAACCGGAATTGTTTCAGGTGAAATTGTAGAAAGTGGTTCTGCATGTGATATTGAAATGTTGCAAGGGGTTTTATGTGAATGTTTGTTAATTAAAGTAATTAAAAAAATCTGAATAAAATAAATAAAAGAGTTTTATTAATTGAGAGTGGCTTTAAATTTTGTGGAATTTTAATGCATGTGAGTGGAGTTTTGGGTGGAGTCAAAATTGATGTGAGTGGAGCTTCCACCACATGAATGAGGAAGAGGTGGGGGCACCCCCCTTTCGCCGCCGGCAAGGGAGGGGAGGAGCCCCCCTCTCCTATAAAAGGCCCCCCTCTCTTCCCTCAGAAAGCACACCTCCTCGTGAAGGATCTCTCTCCCCCTCTAGATATTCCCCCATGGTCTCGGATTAGCGAGATACATGTTACCGGTGGCCATGCGTGTGGAAGGAGTTGCATGTTCCCGGAGCGAGGAGGTGGAGGTTGTCCGATGGCTTGAACGTGTGTGCGAGGACGGATGCGCTACGGATTTGCAGCGCTCAGACTTCCACACGATCTTGAGATCGGCAAGCATACGACTACATCAACCATGAGTTCCTACTCGTTAACAAAACTCGTTGTCTTCGAGGGTAAGTTCTCCATGGATATATGTTCACCTGTTGCTCTGTATCTAGTAGATAGATCTTGGCGTATAGTTCTCATCGTAGGAAATTTTTTGTTTTCTATGCTGCGGACCCAACAAAAAGAACAGACATGCAATGACTCTAGCTATGCTTAATGAAAGGAACACACATGTAATGAAGCTGGTGGATCCATGTGGTTTGTGAAAAGAACACGCATGCAATAACACTAGTGGATTTATAGGTGGTTTGTGAAAAGAACACACATGCAATGAACTCTTGAGGATCTATATGCAATGACACTGGTGGATCCATAAGTGGTTTGTGACAAGAACACACATTTCAATGACACAGGTGGATCCATATGTGGTTTGTGAAAAGAACATACATCCAATGACTCTAGCCATGGTTAATGAAAAGAACACACAGGAAATCACACTGGTGGACCATGTGGATAGTGAAAAGAACATACGTGCAATGATTGTACATGTGGTTTATCAAAAGAACGCACATGCAATGACACTGTTTGATCCATATGTGGTTTGTGAAAAATACACACATGCAATGACTCTAGCGGTGGTTAATGAAAAGAGCAGACATGCAATGAACTCTAGTGGATCCATATGTGGTTTGTGAAAAGAACAGACATGCAATGACTCTAGATGTGGTTAATGAAAATAACATACATGCAATGAACTCTGGTGGATCCATATGTGGTTTGTGAAAAGAACAAACATGCAATGACAATAGCTTGATCCATATGTGGTATGTGAAAAGAACGCACATGCAATGAAACTGGTGGATCCATGTGGTTTGTGAAAACAACACACATGCAATGACCCTGGTGGATTCATATGTGGTCTGAGAAAAGAACATACATGAAATGACTCTAGATGTGGTTAATGCAAGAATACACATTTCAATGACAAACGTGGATTCATATGTGCTTTGTGAAAGGAACAGACATGCAATGACTCTAGATGTGGTTAATGAAAAGAACACACATGCAATGACACTGGTGGATCCATATGTGGTTTGTGAAAAGAACACGCATGCAATAACACTAGTGGATTTATAGGTGGTTTGTGAAAAGAACACACATGCAATGAACTCTTGAGGATCCATATGCAATGACACTGGTGGATCCATAAGTGGTTTGTGAAAAGAACACACATTTCAATGACACAGGTGGATCCATATGTGGTTTGTGAAAAGAACATACATCCAATGACTCTAGCCATGGTTAATGAAAAGAACACACATGCAATCACACTGGTGGACCATGTGGATAGTGAAAAGAACATACATGCAATGATTGTACATGTGGTTTATCAAAAGAATGCACATGTAATGACACTGTTTGATCCATATGTGTTTTGTGAAAAGTACACACATGCAATGACTCTAGCGGTGGTTAATGAAAAGAGCAGACATGCAATGAACTCTAGTGGATCCATATGTGGTTTGTGAAAAGAACAGACATGCAATGACTCTAGATGTGGTTAATGAAAAGAACATACATGCAATGAACTCTGGTGGATTCATATGTGGTTTGTGAAAAGAGCAAACATGCAATGACAATAGCTTGATCCATATGTGGTATGTGAAAAGAACGCACATGCAATGAAACCGGTGGATCCATGTGGTTTGTGAAAACAACACACATGCAATGACCCTAGTGGATTCATATGTGGTCTGAGAAAAGAACACACATGAAATGAATCTAGATGTGGTTAATGAAAGAATACACATTTCGATGACAAACGTGGATTCATATGTGCTTTGTGAAAGGAACAGACATGCAATGACTCTAGATGTGGTTAATGAAAAGAACACACATGCAATGACACTGGTGGATCCATATGTGGTTTGTGAAAAGAACACACATGCAATGGAATCTGGTGGATCCATATCCAATGACATTGGTGGATCCATATGTGGTATATGAAAAGAAGACACATTTCAATGACACTGGAGGATCCATTTGTGGTTTGTGAAAAGAACATACATCTAGTGACTCTAGATGTGGTTAATGAAAAGAACACACATGCAATGACACTAGTGGATCCACATGTGGTTAATGGAAAGAACACACATGCAATGACACTGCTGGATCCATATGTGGTATGTCAAAAGAACACACATGCAATGAAACTGGTGGATCCATGTGGTTTGTGAAAAGAACACACATGCAATGACAGTGGTGGATCCATATGTGGTTTGTGAAAAGAACAAACATGCAATCAACTCTGGTGGATCCATATGCAATGGCACTAATGAATCCATTGTGGTATGTGAAAAGAACACACATTTCAATGACACGGGTGAATCCATATGTGGTTTGTGAAAAGAACATACATCTAGTGTCTCTAGTTGTGGTTAACGAAAAGAACACACATGCAATGACACTGGTGGATCCATGTGGTTAGTGAAAAGAACACACATATAATAAAATGATGCACTTTTCATAAAACATTAGGTAAAACATGCATATAGTAAAACAGTAGGACAAGGCTTATGAGTAAGAAGGTGGCTTGCCTGTGATCAGAAATATGGCAATATATGTCCCTGGACTTCTTCTGAGAAGACCATAATAAACCAATCATAATAAGATATCTTCTTCTCAGCGTCAATACGAGCGCAATTATCGCTGTCATCGAGTATACATGCAAACAAGCAAGGCCACCATTAAACACAAGGTATACAAGTGGACATACATATAACAAGCAAGTGAATAATACAATTTTACGATTCAGTAGGTTTTGAGAAGATTGGATTTAGAAGGTTGAAATTGTCTTAGAAGCATTTGAAGGAAATCCTATAGGACTTATAGTCTATAAAATTATTTAGGAGAGGACTTTTATACCAAGACCAAAAGATAGGTGTTGATAAAATGAAACCAACAAAAGTGGTTTCACTATTTTATCAAAATCCATTGATTTAGTACGCATTTCCTAGTGAATAAAACTCTAGTTTTAGGAAATAATTCATCAGAAAAGTTCTGTGAGTCCAAAAATTATTTCCTTGGATGGTTAAGTAGAGTTTGGTGGATTGATTCACTGATAGTTGGAATCATGTCAAATTATTTACTAGAATACCCTCAGGAAATTCTCAAAGGCAGTTCTAGAAGGGTTTTGCCTTTTTAACCATATTTAATTTAAAGTGACTTTTGATATTATTCCAAATACACATGTTAGTTACTTTGAATACCTTTCTGTAGAAATTGGAATCAACCTTTGTGGAGTTATAGTACTACTGAGGTGATTTTATTAGTGAATTTACTAAACAGAGAATAGTTTAATTCCTAATAAATCAACCATGGCTCATAAAATTTTGGGCTCCTGGGGTTTGATATATATTAGTATTCATGTCTCCTGGGAGTTTGAATTAGGTCAATAAATATCTTGATTTTACCTAGAGAAATTCCTAAATCTAGTTTTTGACTGTTTTTTTATTTTTACTATGGGAAAATATGGAGAAACTGACTATAGAACCAGAGTGTCATGCAAGGTGCTAATCATACCTTTCAGCACCAAAAGGATTTACATCAAATGGAGTTACTGAACTCACAAAAAGATGTATCTTATAAACAGGACACCTTTAAGTGTTTGATTTAACATAATTACTAAAGACAACACTTGGATAAGCTAGGGGTCCTGCATGTTTAAGAAAACATTCAGAAACACTAGAAAATTTAGATCTAGGCATATAAACTTGTTTTCCATTTTCTTTGGGATTTAGTCCAACAACCTATTTAGCAGATCTGGTGGAAAAACAAAAAGAAAAAGATAAAAGGGGGCGCCTAGGCTTGATCTGTGGGGAAATGGGCCGAGCAGGGGGGATTCGGCCATGGGGTTGCGCTACACGCGGGAGGGGAAATTCAAATCGCTCTCTACGGGGCCCGGCAGTCAGATACTCCTGGTGCAAAAGGGGTATCGGCTGATCTCAGCCATTGCGTTTAGTCAGATCTGACGGCCGGCGGTCGTCGTCCTCCTAGGCAGCGGTGGCGGGGTTCGAAACCCTAGCTGAGCTCGGGGCGGTGCGGGGCAACTCACCTATGGCCTCTCCGGAGATGGCGATGCGTCAGGAAGATGCGGTGGTCGATGGCGACTTCGGCAATGGGTGGCATAGTGGGTTTCGCATCCGGGAGGGTGCTCGCGTGATGATGGCCGAGAGAGGCTCGACAGAGCTCAGCGACGGCGTTGTTCTAGACGTTCCTGGGAGGAGATAAAAGCAGGGTTAGGAGTAGGAGATCGAGATGAGATCGGAGAGGTAACATGCAGAGGGAGAGGCGTAGCGATGGGGGCATAACGAGCAGATCTTGGAGAGGACTGAGAGGTGCTCTCTCTCTTGTCACGGCTAGGTCAGGGCATGGGAGGAGGGATGGTGTACAGGGTAGGTGACTGGAGGGGAGAGGGAGCAAATGTGGAGAGAGCGGAGTGTTGGGTGGCCTGTGGCCTTGTATACCGAAAGGGAAGGGTCTAGAGTGGACCTGGACCATGGGAGAGGCATGGAAAGGTGGTGCTCGAGGGTTGGGCTGCATGGGCGATGGAGGGATGGTGGGTGAGCTTCTGGGTTCGTACCTAGGGGAGGGGGACAGTGGAGGTGCTGCTGCACCCTTCTTTCTAGGCTTTTGCTTTAAATGCCATGTCTCTCTCCTTCTAAACACAAGGGAACAAATGTGTGGTGGGAGTGCTACAGTAACACACGACCAGAGGAGATTTGGGGGTGATGTGGTGTATCATTAGACAAGTTTGGAAAGGATTTGATTTGGTCTTGGTCATAGTTTTGAAAAGTTTCAATTTCTAGCCAAAGGGAAGATCATGAGGGCTTTCTTGAGTTTTGGTCTTGGCTAGATGGTTCAAGTGTACTAGTAGGTAGATATGGTCAGTTTACACTTCCAAGAATTATTTGACATTCTTCTGAAATTTCTAAATCATCTTTATTATCATTTTCCAAAAAGTGCAGAATGAGATTTATTGATTGGATTTGAAAATTTTGAACTAGACACGTTCGGTATCGGAGAAGGGATCCTCGTCCATGCGGGCGGAGAGGGTTCGTTCTACTCAAGGCGATTGGCCTACTGGACTTCGCGGCCACTCCCATCTCTGCTTTGCTAGCTACCTCCTTGGTCCGGTACAACAACAACCTAATTCTAGACGGCGGCGCGTCGCGATGGCATCCAAGACGATGCTCTAGCACCACAAAATCATAGCTTGCATGTCCTATCCGTTTCGCCGGCGGCAGCCACAGCAAACTGCCACAGTAGCAGTAGCGGCAGGTCCTCACCATCTCATCATCCACTGCCTACCAAGTAAGCCGCCTATCCCCCTCGCCTCTCGAGTTCTTACATGTTGATGTGATGTTGGTTTCTCTTGATTCGAATCGGACTTGTGCTCCAATTTTCGGGATTTCACCGCGATTGGCCGTGTGCCTGATGGGCCGTTGAACATCTTCTTTATGATGCTCCCGTCCCTTTCCCATCTCGACGCTACAAGATCTGGATCAGGAAATCATGTCTTTCCGTATAGCTCCAAGTAAACTCTCGGCATTAAAATAGGTTGTTCTCGTGAATATTGATCATAGAAAGAAATGCATCTGGATGAAGGAGTAGCCAGTAGTATTAGTTTTATTCTTGGGAATATAGATTTAGCAATGATTGGTTTGGAAGTTACCAATTGTAGGATATTAGTTTTACTTTTCAGGTTATTGTATTTTCTACCACAAGTCTACTGTTATGCGCTGAATTATTTCTGTAATGATTTCTTAACGAATTCATATTTTCTAGTTCTGAACTCATTTTGTTGTGCTATTTTAATTTTGCTGGGGTCGCGGAAAACACTCTATGACTGGTTCGCTAAAACTTGAAGCACTTAGTTCTGGAATCATGATGCTGGTAGTTTTGCATCATTTAGGATCTAATTAGCTTTATTGTGCTATTGAGATTTTTTTGCAAAATAGTGAATACTTAATGCTGGCCATCTGAATCCTTTACTTTTCTTACTTCGTGTTGTTAGGACATAGATAATTATCATCTTGTTCTATGCTTTCTCCATTGAGAAAGTAATTTAGAATTGTTTTTCTAACCATATATTATTACTATTAAATGGAAGTTGGTATTGGTAGATTGTCAATCGACACTTTGACATCAGACATTGAAACCATCTAGACCGTACAATTTTCCGCAGCCAAAAATAACCGCCTGGTCCTGTGTTCTTTCCCGTTTGTGGAAAATTACCCACTGATGCCATCTGTCGGATCCAATCCACTCGCACACATCTCTTCTCTCATGTGGCAATTCCCTAGATTGGCCGCCGCCGCTGCCCCCTTCTCGCCCATCATGTCCATGTTGATGCCACTGCCTCATACCCTCTTTCAGCGTGCCGTCGCCGCTCTTCCGTGCGAGGTCTCTATCGCCTGCCGCTGCCGTGCTTGAAGGTCGCCGCTGCTGTCTTCCATGAAGCCTGTCGTCTACTGTGACGCATGCCGGAGTCGTGTTCTCTCCCTTCCTGGGCGCTGCCGCTGGCCCGCTGCCTCCTAGGACCGCCTGTAAGCCCTTATCCTGTCGCCGCTCCCCCGCTGAATCCCCTCCTCGTCGTTAGGATCGAGGCGCTGCACCGTTCCCACCAAGATCGAGGGACCTAAAATTGCCAACAAAGTCACCCACGTAACCAATCACCTTCACCTCGCATTCAACTGTTTGACCAGTAATAGATCTAGGATGATAGGATTACTCCAAAAGATCTACTGCCCATCCTGTTGCGACATGTCTCATGGGTTTATTTTTTGTTGAATCTTGAATTCTTGATGAGCAGCTCATCGGCAAGACGCCCATGGTGTACCTCAACAAGATCATCAAGAGCACCACCAAGCTTAGATAATGGAATCCTGCTGCAGCGTCAAAGACAGGTTGCATCAACTATAATAATCTTCCTCCTCATTTTTCAATGTTTTCATTTCCTGATCTTGATGTACCTGCCAACCAACTAAACATGCACCCTGGCTGTGTTTGATATTTGACTATGAAGAGAAGGGCTTGATATAACACCCAAATAGGTGATTCGACCACATCTTCTCCTTGTGAGTCTCCGAACAGACACATATATGCTCAAAGTGTTCTCTACTCAGAGAGGTGTGCACCATAATTATTAAGAGGGAAAGCGGGTACCATTATGATATTAATTTATGTTCTCTACTCAGAGTGTTTTGGTGGTAGCGACGAGCGGGAACACACGCATAGGTCTCTCTTTCATCGTCACCTTCAAGGGATACAAGCTGGTAATTAGAATGCCCACGTTCATGAGCATGGAGGAGAGAGTTCTGCTCAAAGTTTTTAGTGTCATCCTTACGGATGCTACAAAAGGGAAGAAGGGGGCCTTGCACAAAGCTGCAAATATTTTGAACAAGACGCCTAACTCATATATGCACTCAAGCCGTGTCTAGCCTACTTGCCTAATTTTCAGTCAGGTACGTTACGAGGCATCTACTGGGCCAGAAATCTGGGAGAATTTGAAATGGAAGGTGGATATATTCATTGGTGGAATGGGGCAGGTGGGACAATATATGGTGTTGGTCGATTCCTCAAGGAGAAAAATCCTGATACCAAGGTTTCTTCAAATTCTCCCCAAACAATACCTACGCTATTATGTTTTCCATATATGTGTTCCCTATACTTGATTTCTAGGATATTGTTGTCGAGGCTAAAAGTTACATACTCTGGTGAAAAACCTAGTATGCTTGCTATTAGACTTCTTTTCAAATCACCAAACGTATGTTTTTTGCCTTACACAACCGTTACCCAACCTATGTAGGTCCATGTAAAATTCAGGGCAACGTCGCGGGATTTGTTCCTAGGTTCTTGGAATGTGATGTTCTCAATGAAGTAATGCAGGTCAGAGCTTATTCCAATCTTAATATCAAAAGCAAGACTTGAATGTTGTATTTTGTTTTCTTGAATTCATCTAAAATGGTCATGCTATTTCATTTTACTATGTTTGTAAAATGTTTCACCACATATCGGTAGATATGAGTGTAGTCGTCGCTCCTTTTGATCTGCCTGGTCCATGTGTTTCTACTTTCTTAGGATTATTTTTGCAGAGTATTCTTTTATTATCACATCCTGCTTATGCTCTAGATATCAAGAGACTAGGTTGTTGAGATGGCAAAACAGCTGGCTCTTCGGGAAGGATTCCTGGTACTATAACTTCATGTATTTATTCATTTTGTTGCATAGGACATTATATTGTGTCATGGCATACTCATTGAGATATTGTCCTTTAGTTCCTACCATTCGTATGCTTAAAGAAAGTAGGAATAAAATGACTCAAGCCATGCTTATCAATGCCTACAATTCGATGCATTTTTTATGTCTGGCCAGTACATTATATTGACATAGCATACGTAGAGAGATTGGTTTTTAGGTCTCAACGCTCATATATCTTTACAATTTTTTTTACATCATACATCCTTACTATTATATAGGAGTTGGTGTCGGTATGTCACCACAAAACACTTTGACATCAAACATCAGGAGAATCCACACTCCACACTGCCAGATCTACATCCGATGATACGGCGAGTCATTCTGATACTTGGCTTAGTTAATTACACTTCACTGTCATTGACAAGTGAAAAGTATCGGTTTAGAACACACAACCAAGAGAGGAAGCAACGGCCTGACCCATCATCCTCCGACCTCCTCCCATGGAACTCTAGCACAGGGTCCCACACCACCGACCCTCCCATCTTGCCCCTATCCTTCCGCCGCCACTAACTGCACAAGCACCTAGAAGGCAAAGCCCTCCACCTTATGGAGCGCCTCGTCGGGACCCTACATGGGGCAAGGATCCGGTAGCCGTCAACGTGCACAACAGCGATGAGGCTGGAGCATCAGGCTGCCGATCTGGCTGGCGCAACGTCTTTCTCCAGCGGGCGGAGCGGGGCAAGCAGGAGCCAGGCAGAGTATGGGCAGGGGGCAAGCAAATGTTGGGTGGTGCAGCATTGTGGGTCTGCAGCTGCGCATGTCGGCCAGCGAGCAAGATGAGAGGGAGGCGAAGCAAACGATATAGCAGGGAAATTGGGCAGTGTGGTCAACGGACGCCACCATGGTAACCTAGCAGCACGAGAAACAATATTGCATGCCGAAGACGATACCTACTGCCATGAAAGATTTAGATCGAGACTCAGTACCCACAAATCCCACGTCGGTGAGGTGCCTAACTCTGGTACTCTCTATTGGCTACAAAGACAGAACTATATATAATTCAGTAGAAGGACATAACATATAGGTAGAAAATTGTTTAGGGATTTCATTTTGTTCAATCTGTCAGATCCCCTTCTCTACCATGGATTGGATGCTTGGCAAATTTAGATTGGGGCATAGAAGAGAGATGAATAAAAAAAAGCACAAAAAAAAGTGAGGGAGATTTGTGGTATTTTTTGACACCCTATCCTTTCAAGTAATTCTTATTTCAGAACACCTCTTAGTACTTGATTTTATCATCCTATTACAGTGAGTTGATTTATAGATCGATTTTGGACTATGCAAACATAAAAAAATCCAATTGAGAAAGTGTAAGAGGCCTCTGTTGCTAGCCATGTATATTTGCCTGTTGATTTTGCTCAATTGTATAAGGTATTGAACGCTTCTTTATTAAGTTCACGTTAGTTAGGAAAGCAAAGAATAAATAAATGTTGCTGCCAAATGAGTATATTGTTGTTGTTTCTTTTTTTCTTCATGCTGCACTTAGAATTGGTTATACAAGATCTTCAAAAATATGCGCATGAGATTTCGTGTTTTCCTGTAAATAGATATGATATGTGCAGGCAATCTGAGAATTTCATTGTGTTCTAAAAATGTACCATTATGCAATTTTATATATGGGAACAAAACATGAATATTCTTGTGTACTTGTTTCGGTTCTGATGTATCTCATTCCTCCAAGCCTATCCCGAGAGATAACTCGAGAGAAGTACCAGCAACACAATTTCATTCACGATGCAGATCTTGGTCATGCTCTCGTCCAGCCGCCTCTGGCTCACCCCACCAAGCTTGTCTTGAGAGTTGTACCGGCGGCACGCCAGGTTATTAATCGCTCTCACCAGCTATGTTAAAATACAATTTCTAAATCACCTGCCAGGAACATCCATCAAAGTATCATTGATTTGTTTCTTCTTTCTTCATTTTCTGCCTACCTAGACTGATACTAAATGCAACCTTGTACCAAGATTAAATATTATGTATGGCACATTTAGATCCATAGAAAATATTAGCGGGTGGTGGAAAACATGGAGATAATGGTGGTGGGAAGGCGGGTGTAGTGTTTGGTGCGTTCTAAGCACCAAATATGGTGGGGATTTCCCGGCGTAGTGTTTAAGAGCGTTATCCTAGGTATGATGACTAAACCATGCGCCTCGAGCTTGACTGATGCTCGCTCCTTCCTTCTATCATTCATCAGTTCATGTGAGATTACTTAAACTTTTCTATTTTGATTGATGTACCTTTTGGTACTACTGCAATTGCTGAAGTTGTGTGCATAGTCGTTGTCCCCATGGAACTATTCTTAAGCAATGAGCACCATCGAAGGAAAATCCCATACTTGTTTTGGACCCTCTCAACATACATATATGTTAGATATCCTAGCACAGCTTTTAGGGTTTATCGCTTGTTGCCTTATAGAAATTTCTACTCTCCACGAATACCTTTTGTTGTGTTTAATTATTATTTTTTCTACTATTATTGGTCAAGTAACTAAATTTATTCGGTACAAAATTCGCAAACAACACTACATGCAGTATCTTTCTGTTATCTTGGTGGAGTAACTATGAATTTGAGCATGCTCTATTGGGTTTTGATAAATGCTTTTGGAGGAGTCAGCATTTTACAAACTTTATTTTGGTTGCCGCCTCTACATCCAGTGTATTGAAAACCCAAATGTTCCTTTGCTATATACTATTGCATTGCAGGAGAAAATAATTTTGGTCAGCATAACATATGCTGGGGTTGTAAGATCGAGTTAGTCTTTTTGACAGGTCATGTTGGTACTTGTGTTTTCTATAGGACAAAAAAGATGATTGCAACATCATGGTGTGCTGCCATTGATTCTGTTTGCATGGATCACATGCTCCACTGGGCTTATTTTAGGAAAGAATTCCTAAAGAAGATTGACTTCACTCCATTAGCACCCTGGATTAGTAGTTATCGTGGAAGGCTCTTACTTATCAACAACTACTTCCTCAAGATAATGTTTGTTATTACTAAAAAATTATGAATCCTTGGGCAAATGCTAATCCTGAATTAGTAGACGGACATGTTGATTAGCATGATATATCATGTAATTGCATTTGGTTCGTGTTTAGCAGTTGGTAGATGAACCTATTTCTCTTTGATCCATTCTGATATGCCCCTTAGTTTCCATATCTTTAATTCTCTTCTGAATTCAACTTTGTTTCTCCACACATAAGGATTCCAATTTTTAAAAATATACTTTTAGCCAATATTAATGTTTTTTGTCTACGGATAACTTTTGCTAACTGTCAACGATTGCCGTACCATGATCAAGGTATTGGTATATATAGTATTTAATTCATAAGATGCTTTTATTTTTTCAATTGAATTGTTCTTATTCCTAATTACAAGTTTTTCTGCATCATTTAGTTCTATTTATCTATTTTTTGGTAGGCAGCAATTTAATTCATGTGTTTTGTGGATCTCATATTCTGATATAGCTTTCTGACTTATTTTTGGTAATATGGAGTAATTGCACAAACTAGATCAGGTATTTAGGTAATCACATTTTTGCACTATATGTCTTGCAGCTGGCAACACCGATGGTGTAAAGCGTCAAAACAAACTGCTAGGTGGAGGTACATCTGGATGCAACATCATGCAAAGTAGAAACATAATGTATAGGTCAACATTTCTCTGATGAAAATCTTTTAACTTGAGTTTTGCAAACAAATAAGCATTGGTGTAGATAGTCCGAGAGATAAAAAAGTTGTGTGGTGGAAAGAGAGATGTACATTCCTCTTGGGAAGTAGGGATGGCCGGCTGAATTATGATTGCTGTATTGTCATTGTTTGCCACAACGGGTGGACTTGCTAGAAGTGTGTGTTGCTTTCTTGATTATTACAGATTTTACCAGTGCTTATAAATTTTGTATAAAAATATGAATTCAGGGACATTGTATCATATTGATAATGTCATTGTTTTAGGTTAAAGCTGCAAGCATGAGTACTGATGTTGAGTGTACCCGTTATGTTGCTTCGTGATTCTTAAATTATCCATGATGATGTTTTCTATGTTTACACATCCTCTTTGTGACAGATAGATATTGTTGGAGTGACTACACAAGATGGTAACTAACCAACTCTCCTAATGATTATTGGTCAACTTTTACATGCAATTTTCCTTGATCTTATGTAATCTAACTCCAACCCCAAAGGCTCTAATTAACTCTCAAAATGGCAATTCGGTCTATGAGTCCGTCTTCTCATGGGAAGCCGATCTAAAACTGTACACGTGACAAATGAAGTGATAAAATGGGATGGACGGACATATAGGGAGAAACATGACACTTTTCTTCTAGGGTGGCGAAAGATGTACAACATAGATGAACATAAGAAAATGAGAATACTAGAACAAAAGTATTTCATAATGATTTTGATTTCACTGAATAATTTATTGTTCGTAGCAACCCACGGGCATTCAACTAGTATCATTTAGTTTATGTTTAGGATGATTATTGTAATCAAAAGATTATGAACTTCTTTAGTGTGTCTCAGACTTTGCGAGTCGGTTATTCATACGAGTTTATAACAAACAGTTGTTCTACTTTTATGAATGATTTCTGTCTGTGTTCATATCTTGTTTGATTATATGTGAATTATCCATGTTGTTTGAAACTAATTGATAATGCATGAACATTTGTAAAATATTGAAATAACTTGAAAAATACCCAACTTAATGATATTTCATTATGGAATGAAAGCCATTGTTTAAAATTCAAAATTATGTGATAATATGTGAACGTCATTCGATTTCTTATCACATATAAATCATGCCTAAGTTCGGCAAAATAACTTGAACACCATGTATTACTTGAATACAAAGTGTTTAATGAATTGTTAAAAATAAATACATATTCAATGTATTGTGTTTTAACGAAAATGGTAATTATCATTATATGATTGTTTAAAAGTGTAAATAAGTTTACCAAAGGAAACATGAATATGAAACTATTTGATTTGATCAAAGTGTTTCATCAACAAAGGGTATAAATGAATCTAATTACTATGATTTGATCAATACCAATCAAATTCGACTTTGTAAAGAATGGCATAAGAGAATTTGTGAAATGCAAAGCGTTTTGAAACGTCAAAATGCAAAGCATCACAATGTGATATTAGATATCAAAGTGGGCTACTAGATGGCACCAAATAAATCGTTGTAGTGTAGATGTAGAGACCATTAGTTATAAATAGATAGCACTCAGTTAGAACATATAGTGAACCATCAGGATTCGTGAAAGCGGGTCCATATCTAGTATGGATCGTCGTGAATTTTTGGGGTTATTCAATATAACCAAAACAATAGCGAATGATTCCTTGTAGAGTATTCATTGGAAACTTTGAATACGAAGTCCATAGCTAAAACCAAAAGAGAAGCAAAACTAGTATTGCTTGGATTTTGGTACATTCTTGAGAAAACTCACTTTTAGTGATATTTCTCGATTATGGAGCAATTGGAAGATAGTGTGAAACACGATGAGGATTCAAAAACCCTACATCAGAGTGTTCAGAAGCGCAATGTAAAATGTTCTTGAACGATTCTCTTCACAAAAGGAAAGAATCCATGATAATGATCATTGTGTTTTCCCCACTAGTGTTTTCACTACATGAAGTAGGATTCAAAATATAATCCATATCTTGTATGGAGACATTTGTGAATCATTTGTCATGATTCTTGGAATATGACATACCTACGAGCTACTAAGGAAATAATGGTAAACTAGAATTATGAGAAATCCTAGAAGCAAAATTCCCTTGAGATTAGAAAGCAATTCGTAGCTGAATCTCATAAGTAAAAGGGGTTACTTGGAATTTTCCCAAATGATAGCAAATCCATAGTGAAAAAAGGGGTTAATGAAAAAAGCACAATTTGTCAAGTATTGGACGAATTCAAATGAATTTGATTCAAGTGTGCTGAATGTGTAGTGGATTTAAAAATAGTAAAGGTACTAGTATCTCATAGTAAATCTTCAAGTTTGATATTTGATCAAAGGATTTTGAAGTTATTCAAAATAATGAGTGGATGTGCAATTTGCATGAAATTGAGTGGGAGCTATGAAAGTCTTCCAAAAACAATATGTGAATGACATATTTTTGAGTGGGATCTTATACAGTGATTCTTAAGTGTGTTAAGAATAAAAGCGCAAATACTTATAAATAATGATTTATAAGGTGCAGAAGTTGATAATAGGTGTATTATGATATTATGTAGTATTCGTTAAGGGATTCTGAAAAGGGTTTCAGAATAGAAGTTAATTAAGGAACTAGTCCTTAATAACTCAAATTAGGAATAGTATTAAGTTTAACATCAATGGTTGAAAGAAAGAAAAGGATGATTCTCATCCACTATGTTGAGACATAGGTTCTATCTCAGAAAACCATGATGATAACTTGACATAATATGTGATCCAACAAGTAACGTTTAAAAGTGATTAAGTTCGAATAACAGAACGTTGAGCTAAGTTTGTTCGCGGTGTCTAATAGAGTACTGTAGACATATTTTCCAAATTCGAAAAAGGATGACATATCTTAAAGCATAAATGGTTATGTTATAAGGGAATATGTTGGAAACTCCTATAAATACCGATAAAAGTCAAGTAGGAAGCGAGGTGGACAAAACATCAAAAATTGCATAGAGTGCACTAGTGTTTCGATGGTTACATTTATAATAATAGATAAGGGTACCATCTAAAGTGTTGTATAATGTTATGGCGGGGCTAGTTCACTTTTAACGTAGAATGATGTGTCCCAGGGCACAATGCCCATGAGAAAGCCCTCGAGGTTGATCTAAAGTCACTGTAGGCTCCTAGAATCAGGCCTCGTTCTGCTGCCATAGCGACAATGCATACACACAGATGTTATCATCGGATGATAAAGTATTAATGTCAATCAAGGTGACATTACTAAGTTGCAAAGGATTTGGGACTATAAAAGTACAGACCCAAGACTCAACCTCTTCCATGAGCAAGCATGTTCAGGGTACCAGATATATGGTGCCAATGATTAAGAACAAATGCAACTAGTGTATTTGTACTCTAGTACAAGTGGGAGACTGTTGGAAATATGCCCTAGAGATAAATTGTTATAAGGACTATTATCATATTTCATATAGTTTATGATTAATCTTTATATCATGTTATAACTGTGTTGAGTGGAAACATCAATACACATGTGATATACAAACAACCAGGGGTTCCTAGTGAAACTCTAGTCACTGATTCATTGTTCAACAGATGATCAAGTTTCGTGATCATGTGGCATTTATGCCAGTTGCAAATGGAGTCCACTCATTTGGAGAATGAGATGATGAACCAATACCCAACCTAAACATTGTGACCCGATCAAGTTACGAAGTTCAAGTTAGGATGATTAGAAATGGATCCTCGTAGACTATTCCTTAGATCGTGAGGCTATATCAATCACTGTCTCCCGAGAGTGCTTAGATAGTATCAAGCGCCACTTGGTAATAAAGTGGTTATAAAGGTGTGTTCAGGTACTCGGAGGAAACCGTAGAGCAAATATATGTCAAGAGCGGGATTTGTCAGTCCATGTGACGGGAAGATACTCAAGGCCCCACTCGGAGAGGTTATATCCAATAGTTGCGCAACATGTGATTTGATCACAGGGATATCATTTGTCAGGATGAGTCAAGTAGCATTGTTTGGTAACGAGATTGAACACGACATGGTGATGTCATTGATCAGGTCTCGAGCAATGCAAGTATCGAGAGACAAAGGGAATACGACACGACTATCCCGGCTCAAACGACGAAAGATCTTGGTGGAACGCACACGGGTCACATGGCCATCCAGGTCCCTTTGTCCATCATTGGTGCAGGAGTGTCCCGACCATGTCCGGAGTGTTCCCGAACCGTGGGGTATCACGCTTAAGGGCTTGATGATGCTTACAGAGTGTTTATAGGATTGGAAGAATCACCAAAGAATAGTAGGGAGAAAACCGGAAGGGTTTCGGTAAGTCCGGAGGATATCTAGAGTGGAGGTGGAAGTGTTCCATAGCCATAGAGGGTGAATAATATGTGAATGAATGTTAAATAATGATTTAATCATTTATTCATAATTATTTAATAAAGATAAAATCAATTTAAATGGTCAAAAGGCTTAATGGGCCAATTCCCGGAGGGGAGAGGGCCCATTAGGGAAAGGAGAGAGGGAGAAGGGGAAAGGGGGTAGCCGCATAGGCCAAGCCCTCCTCCCCCCCCCCCGCGCGGGGCCCACTAGGGCTGGTCGGCGGCCTCCCCTCCCCTCCCCATCCTCTCCTTTAGTCCCACCCCGGGACTTAGAGGGAGGTAGTACCTCCCCTCCCCCTATATATAGTGGGGCTATTTGGCTAGATAAATACACCCCAATAATCAATAAAGGTCTTCTCACTTTTGGGAGGACCTCTAATTAATATTTTCTCTCTCTCCCTCTCTCTCCCGTGACCGTGGTCCCAAGTTTGGACTGCACGAACAAGAGACATCTTCACCGCAGAGCACCGTCGCGCTACGGGATTCGGAATTAGGAGCTCTACTTCTGCAACTGCTAATGGATCGGGGAAGAGGGAGTCATCGTCAGGCACCGGACATGTGTAACTCCCCGCGAGGTGTCGCACTTGAGGCACTCGAGTCGTTGGAGCCAAAGGAGCGCAAGGACTTCATCACGACCTTGAGGTCGGCTTCGGCTCGTCTACATCAACCACGCTCTCCTGAGCGTTGACAACACTTTTCGGTCTCCAAGGGGAAGTTCGCCAAAATCCCCTCCCGTAATTGTATTACTAATAGATAGGTCCTGGCAGCATTAGGGGTTCAGGGGCGTAGGGTAAAATTATTGTTTTCATACGCGGAACCCCTACACAATGAACTCTAACTGTGGTTAATGAAAAGAACACACATGCAATGACACTGGTGGATCCATATGTGATCTGTGAAAATAACACACCTTTCAATGACACTGGTGGATCCATGTATGGTTTGTGAAAAGAACATACATGCAGTGACTCTAGATGTGGTTAATGAAAAGAACACACATGCAATGAAAATGTTGAATCCATGTGGTCTATGAAAAGAACACACATGCAATTACTCTAGCTCTGGTTAATGAAAAGAACACACATACAATGACACTGGTGGATCCATATGTGGTTTGTGAAAAGAACACACATGCAATGACTCTAGCTGTGGTTAATGAAAAGAACAGACATGCAATGAACTATGGTGGATCCAAATGTGGCTTGTGAAAAGAACAGACATGCAATGAACTCTAGTGGATCCATATGTGGTTTTTCAAAAGAACAGACATGCAATGCAAGCTGGTGGATCATTATGTGGTCTGTCAAAAGAACACACATGCAATGCCTCTAGCTTTGGTTAATGAAAAGAACACACATGCAATGACACTGGTGGATCCATATGTCGTTAATGAACAGAACACACATGCAATGAAACTGGTGGATCCATATGTGGTTTTTGAAAAGAACACCCATGCAATGACACGGGTGGATCCATATGTGGTATGTGAAAAGAACACACATGAAATGACTCTAGATGTGGTTAATGAAAGAATACACATTTCAATGACAATGGTGGATCCATATGTGGTTTGTGAAAAGAACAGACATGCAATGAACTCTGGTGGATCCATATGTGGTTTGTGAAAAGAACAAACATGCAATGAACTCTGGTGGATCCATATGTGGTCTATGAAAAGAACACACATGCAATGACTATAGCTTTGGTTAATGAAAAGAACACACATGCAATGACACTGGTGGATCCATATGTTGTTAATGAAAAGAACACACATGCAATGAAACTGGTGGATCCATATGTGGTTTTTGAAAAGAACAGACATGCAATGACACTAGTGGATCCATATGTGGTCTGTGAAAATAACATACATGAAATGACTCTAGATGTGGTTAATAAAAGAATACACATTTCAATGACAATGGTGGATCCATATGTGGTTTGTGAAAAGAACAGACATGGAATTAATCTGGTTGTGGTTAATGAAAAGAACACACATGCTATGACACTAGTGGATCAATATGTGGTTTGTGAAAAGAACACACATGCAATGAACTCTAGTGGATCCATATGCAATGAAACTGGTGGATCCATATGTGGTCTGTGAAAAGAACACACATTTCAATGACACTGGTGGATCCATATGTGGTTTGTGAAAAGAACACACATGCAATGTACTCTGGTGGATCCATATGCAATGATACTAGTTGATCCATATGTGTTCTGTGGAAAGAACACAAATTTCAATGACACTGGTGGATCCATAAGTGGTTTGTGAAAAGAACATACATCCAGTGACTCTAGTTGTGGTTAATGAAAAGAACACACATGCAGTCACACTAGTGGATCCATATGTGGTTAATGAAAAGAACACACATGCAATGACACTGGTGGATCCATATGTGGTCTGTGAAAAGAACACACATGCAATGAAACTGATGGATCCATGTGGTTTGTGAAAAGAACACACATGCAATGACACTGGTGGATCCATATGTGGTTTGTGAAAAGAACACACATGCAATGAACTCTGGTGGATCCATATGCAATGACACTACTGAATCCATATGTGGTCTGTGAAAAGAACACACATTTCAATGACACTTGTGGATCCATATGTGGTATGTGAAAAGACCATACATCTAGTGACATTAGCTGTGGTTAATGAAAAGAACACACATGCAATACACTAGTGAATCCATGTGGTTAGTGAAAAGAACACAAATGCAATGACTCTAGTTGTGGTTAATGAAAAGAACAGACATGCAATGAACTCTGGTGGATCCATATGTGGTTTGTGAAAAGAACTTACATGCAATGAACTCTGGTGGATCCTTATGTGGTTTGTGAAAAGAACAGACATGCAATGACTCTAGCTCTGGAATGACACTGGTGGATCCATATGTGGTTTATGAAAATAAAACACATGCAATGAACTCTGGTGGATCCATATGCAATGACACTGGTGGATCCATATGTGGTATGTGAAAAGAACACACATTTCAATGACACCGGTGGATTCATATGTGGTTTGTGAAAAGAACATACATCCAGTGACTCTAGTTGTGGTTAATGAAAAGAAGACACATGCAATGACATTGGTGGATCCATATGTGGTCTGTGAAAATAGCACACATGTAATGACTCTAGCTTTGATTAATGAAAAGAACACACATGCAATGACACTGGTGGATCCATATGAGGTTAATGAAAAGAACACACATGCAATGAAACTGGTGGATCCATATGTGGTTTTTGAAAAGAACAGACATGCAATGACACTAGTGGATCCATATGTCATCTGTGAAAAGAACACACATTAAATGACTCTATATGTGGTGAATGAAAGAATACACATTTCAATGACAATGGTGGATCGATATGTGGTTTGTGAAAAGGATAGACATGCAATGAACTCTAGTTGTTGTTAATGAAAAGAACACACATGCCATGACACTGGTGGATCCATATGTGATCTGTGAAAAGAACACACCTTTCAATGACACCGGTGGATCCATGTGTGGTTTGTGAAAAGCACATGCATCGACTCTAGATGTGGTTAATGAAAAGAACACACATGCAATGACACTGGTGGATCCATGTGGTTTGTGCAAAGAACACACATTTCAATGACACTGGTGGATCCATATGTGGTTTGTGAAAATAACACACATGCAATGTACTCTGGTGGATCCATATGCAATGATACTAGTTGATCCATATGTGTTCTGTGGAAAGAACACAAATTTCAATGACACTGGTGGATCCATAAGTGGTTTGTGAAAAGAACATACATCCAGTGACTCTAGTTGTGGTTAATGAAAAGAACACACATGCAGTCACACTAGTGGATCCATATGTGGTTAATGAAAAGAACACACATGCAATGACACTGGTGGATCCATATGTGTTCTGTGAAAAGAACACACATGCAATGAAACTGATGGATCCATGTGGTTTGTGAAAAGAGCACACATGCAATGACACTGGTGGATCCATATGCAATGACACTACTGAATCCATATGTGGTCTGTGAAAAGAACACACATTTCAATGACACTTGTGGATCCATATGTGGTATGTGAAAAGACCATACATCTAGTGACATTAGCTGTGGTTAATGAAAAGAACACACATGCAATACACTAGTGAATCCATGTGGTTAGTGAAAAGAAGACAAATGCAATGACTCTAGTTGTGGTTAATGAAAAGAACAGACATGCAATGAACTCTGGTGGATCCATATGTGGTTTGTGAAAAGAACATACATGCAATGAACTCTGGTGGATCCTTATGTGGTTTGTGAAAAGAACAGACATGCAATGACTCTAGCTCTGGAATGACACTGGTGGATCCATATGTGGTTTATGAAAATAAAACACATGCAATGAACTCTGGTGGATCCATATGCAATGACACTGGTAGATCCATATGTGGTATGTGAAAAGAACACACATTTCAATGACACCGGTGGATTCATATGTGGTTTGTGAAAAGAACATACATCCAGTGACTCTAGTTGTGGTTAATGAAAAGAAGACACATGCAATGACATTGGTGGATCCATATGTGGTCTGTGAAAATAGCACACATGTAATGACTCTAGCTTTCATTAATGAAAAGAACACACATGCAATGACACTGGTGGATCCATATGAGGTTAATGAAAAGAACACACATGCAATGAAACTAGTGGATCCATATGTGGTTTTTGAAAAGAACAGACATGCAATGACACTAGTGGATCCATATGTCATCTGTGAAAAGAACACACATTAAATGACTCTATATGTGGTGAATGAAAGAATACACATTTCAATGACAATGGTGGATCCATATGTGGTTTGTGAAAAGGATAGACATGCAATGAACTCTAGTTGTGGTTAATGAACATAACACACATGCCATGACACTGGTGGATCCATATGTGATCTGTGAAAAGAACACACCTTTCAATGACACCGATGGATCCATGTGTGGTTTGTGAAAAGCACATGCATCGACTCTAGATGTGGTTAATGAAAAGAACACACCTGCAATGACACTGGTGGATCCATGTGGTCTGTGCAAAGAACACACATGCAATGACTCAAGTTGTGGTTAATGAAAAGAACACGCATGCAATGACACTGGTGGATCCATAAGTGGTTTGTGAAAAGAACATACATCCAGTGACTCTAGTTGTGGTTAATGAAAAGAACACACATGCAGTCACACTAGTGGATCCATATGTGGTTAATGAAAAGAACACACATGCAATGACACTGGTGGATCCATATGTGGTCTGTGAAAAGAACACACATGCAATGAAACTGATGGATCCATGTGGTTTGTGAAAAGAACACACATGCAATGACACTGGTGGATCCATATGTGGTTTGTGAAAAGAACACACATGCAATGAACTCTGGTGGATCCATATGCAATGACACTACTGAATCCATATGTGGTCTGTGAAAAGAACACACATTTCAATGACACTTGTGGATCCAAATGTGGTATGTGAAAAGACCATACATCTAGTGACATTAGCTGTGGTTAATGAAAAGAACACACATGCAATACACTAGTGAATCCATGTGGTTAGTGAAAAGAACACAAATGCAATGACTCTAGTTGTGGTTAATGAAAAGAACATACATGCAATGAACTCTGGTGGATCCATATGTGGTTTGTGAAAAGAACATACATGCAATGAACTCTGGTGGATCCTTATGTGGTTTGTGAAAAGAACAGACATGCAATGACTCTAGCTCTGGAATGACACTGGTGGATCCATATGTGGTTTATGAAAATAAAACACATGCAATGAACTCTGGTGGATCCATATGCAATGACACTGGTGGATCCATATGTGGTATGTGAAAAGAACACACATTTCAATGACACCGGTGGATTCATATGTGGTTTGTGAAAAGAACATACATCCAGTGACTCTAGTTGTGGTTAATGAAAAGAAGACACATGCAATGACACTGGTAGATCCATATGTGGTCTGTGAAAATAGCACACATGTAATGACTCTAGCTTTGATTAATGAAAAGAACACACATGCAATGACACTGGTGGATCCATATGAGGTTAATGAAAAGAACACACATGCTATGAAACTGGTGGATCCATATGTGGTTTTTGAAAAGAACAGACATGCAAGGACACTAGTGGATCCATATGTCATCTGTGAAAAGAACACACATTAAATGACTCTATATGTGGTGAATGAAAGAATACACATTTCAATGACAATGGTGGATCCATATGTGGTTTGTGAAAAGGATAGACATGCAATGAACTCTAGTTGTGGTTAATGAAAAGAACACACATGTCATGACACTGGTGGATCCATATGTGATCTGTGAAAAGAACACACCTTTCAATGACACCGGTGGATCCATGTGTGGTTTGTGAAAAGCACATGCATCGACTCTAGATGTGGTTAATGAAAAGAACACACATGCAATGACACTGGTGGATCCATGTGGTCTGTGCAAAGAACACACATTTCAATGATACTGGTGGATCCATATGTGGTTTGTGAAAATAACACACATGCAATGTACTCTGGTGGATCCATATGCAATGATACTAGTTGATCCATATGTGTTCTGTGGAAAGAACACAAATTTCAATGACACTGGTGGATCCATAAGTGGTTTGTGAAAAGAACATACATCCAGTGACTCTAGTTGTGGTTAATGAAAAGAACACACATGCAGTCACACTAGTGGATCCATATGTGGTTAATGAAAAGAACACACATGCAATGACACTGGTGGATCCATATGTGGTCTGTGAAAAGAACACACATGCAATGAAACTGATGGATCCATGTGGTTTGTGAAAAGAACACAGATGCAATGACACTGGTGGATCCATATGTGGTTTGTGAAAAGAACACACATTAAATGACTCTATATGTGGTGAATGAAAGAATACACATTTCAATGACAATGGTGGATCCATATGTGGTTTGTGAAAAGGATAGACATGCAATGAACTCTAGTTGTGGTTAATGAAAAGAACACACATGCCATGACACTGGTGGATCCATATGTGATCTGTGAAAAGAACACACCTTTCAATGACACCGGTGGATCCATGTGTGGTTTGTGAAAAGCACATGCATCGACTCTAGATGTGGTTAATGAAAAGAACACACATGCAATGACACTGGTGGATCCATGTGGTCTGTGCAAAGAACACACATTTCAATGACACTGGTGGATCCATATGTGGTTTGTGAAAATAACACACATGCAATGTACTCTGGTGGATCCATATGCAATGATACTAGTTGATCCATATGTGTTCTGTGGAAAGAACACAAATTTCAATGACACCGGTGGATCCATAAGTGGTTTGTGAAAAGAACATACATCCAGTGACTCTAGTTGTGGTTAATGAAAAGAACACACATGCAGTCACACTAGTGGATCCATATGTGGTTAATGAAAAGAACACACATGCAATGACACTGGTGGATCCATATGTGGTCTGTGAAAAGAACACACATGCAATGAAACTGATGGATCCATGTGATTTGTGAAAAGAACACACATGCAATGACACTGGTGGATCCATATGTGGTTTGTGAAAAGAACACACATGCAATGAACTCTGGTGGATCCATATGCAATGACACTACTGAATCCATATGTGGTCTGTGAAAAGAACACACATTTCAATGACACTTGTGGATCCATATGTGGTATGTGAAAAGACCATACATCTAGTGACATTAGCTGTGGTTAATGAAAAGAACACACATGCAATACACTAGTGAATCCATGTGGTTAGTGAAAAGAACAGAAATGCAATGACTCTAGTTGTGGTTAATGAAAAGAACAGACATGCAATGAACTCTGGTGGATCCATATGTGGTTTGTGAAAAGAACATACATGCAATGAACTCTGGTGGATCCTTATGTGGTTTGTGAAAAGAACAGACATGCAATGACTCTAGCTCTGGAATGACACTGGTGGATCCATATGTGGTTTATGAAAATAAAACACATGCAATGAACTCTGGTGGATCCATATGTAATGACACTGGTGGATCCATATGTGGTATGTGAAAAGAACACACATTTCAATGACACCGGTGGATTCATATGTGGTTTGTGAAAAGAACATACATCCAGTGACTCTAGTTGTGGTTAATGAAAAGAATACACATGCAATGACATTGGTGGATCCATATGTGGTCTGTGAAAATAGCACACATGTAATGACTCTAGCTTTGATTAATGAAAAGAACACACATGCAATGACACGGGTGGATCCATATGAGGTTAATGAAAAGAACACACATGCAATGAAACTGGTGGATCCATATGTGGTTTTTGAAAAGAACAGACATGCAATGACACTAGTGGATCCATATGTCATCTGTGAAAAGAAGACACATTAAATGACTCTATATGTGGTGAATGAAAGAATACACATTTCAATGACAATGGTGGATCCATATGTGGTTTGTGAAAAGGATAGACATGCAATGAACTCTAGTTGTGGTTAATGAAAATAACACACATGCCATGACACTGGTGGATCCATATGTGATCTGTGAAAAGAACACACCTTTCAATGACACCGGTGGATCCATGTGTGGTTTGTGAAAAGCACATGCATCGACTCTAGATGTGGTTAATGAAAAGAACACACATGCAATGACACTGGTGGATCCATGTGGTCTGTGCAAAGAACACACATGCAATGACTCAAGCTGTGGTTAATGAAAAGAACACGCATGCAATGACACTGGTGGATCCATAAGTGGTTTGTGAAAAGAACATACATCCAGTGACTCTAGTTGTGGTTAATGAAAAGAACACACATGCAGTCACACTAGTGGATCCATATGTGGTTAATGAAAAGAACACACATGCAATGACACTGGTGCATCCATATGTGGTCTGTGAAAAGAACACACATGCAATGAAACTGATGGATCCATGTGGTTTGTGAAAAGAACACACATGCAATGACACTGGTGGATCCATATGTGGTTTGTGAAAAGAACACACATGCAATGAACTCTCGTGGATCCATATGCAATGACACTACTGGATCCATATGTGGTCTGTGAAAAGAACACACATTTCAACGACACTTGTGGATCCATATGTGGTATGTGAAAAGACCATACATCTAGTGACACTAGCTGTGGTTAATGAAAAGAACACACATGCAATACAATAGTGAATCCATGTGGTTAGTGAAAAGAACACAAATGCAATGACTCTAGTTGTGGTTAATGAAAAGAACAGACATGCAATGAACTCTAGTGGATCCATATGTGGTTTTTGAAAAGAACATACATGCAATGAACTCTGGTGGATCCTTATGTGGTTTGTGAAAAGAACAGACATGCAATGACTCTAGCTTTGGACTGACACTGGTGGATCCATATGTGGTTTATGAAAATAAAACACATGCAATGAACTCTGGTGGATCCATATGTAATGACACTGGTGGATCCATACGTGGTATGTGAAAAGAACACACATTTCAATGACACCGGTGGATTCATATGTGGTTTGTGAAAAGAACATACATCCAGTGACTCTAGCTGTGGTTAATGAAAAGAAGACACATGCAATGACATTGGTGGATCCATATGTGGTCTGTGAAAATAGCACACATGTAATGACTCTAGCTTTGATTAATGAAAAGAACACACATGCAATGACACTCGTGGATCCATATGAGGTTAATGAAAAGAACACACATGCAATGAAACTGGTGGATCCATATGTGGTTTTTGAAAAGAACAAACATGCAATGACACTAGTGGATCCATATGTCATCTGTGAAAAGAACACACATTAAATGACTCTGTATGTGGTGAATGAAAGAATACACATTTCAATGACAATGGTGGATCCATATGTGGATTGTGAAAAGGATAGAGATGCAATGAACTCTAGTTATGGTTAATGAAAAGAACACACATGCCATGACACTGGTGGATCCATATGTGATCTGTAAAAAGAACACACCTTTCAATGACACCGGTGGATCCATGTGTGGTTTGTGAAAAGCACATGCATCGACTCTAGATGTGGTTAATGAAAAGAACACACATGCAATGACACTGGTGGATCCATGTGCTCTGTGCAAAGAACACACATGCAATGACTCAAGATGTGGTTAATGAAAAGAACACGCATATAATGACACTAGTGGATCCATATGTGGTTTGTGAAAAGAACATACATCCAGTCACTCTAGTTGTGGCTAATGAAAAGAACACACATGCAGTGACACTGGTGGATGCATATGTGGTTAATGAAAAGAACACACATGCAATGACACTAGTGGATCCATATGTGGTCTGTGAAAAGAACACACATGCAATGAAAGTAGTGGATCCATGTGGTTTGTGAAAAGAACACACATGCAATGACACTGGTGGATCCATATGTGGTTTGTGAAAAGAACACACATGCAATGAACTCTCGTGGATCCATATGCAATGACACTACTGGATCCATATGTGGTCTGTGAAAAGAACACACATTTCAATGACACTTGTGGATCCATATGTGGTATGTGAAAAGACCATACATCTAGTGACACTAGTTGTGGTTAATGGAAAGAACACACATGCAATACACTGGTGGATCCATGTGGTTAGTGAAAAGATAAACAAATGCAATGACTCTAGTTTTGGTTAATGAAAAGAACAGACATCCAATGAACTCTGGTGGATCCATATGTGGTTTGTGAAAAGAACATACATGCAATGAACTCTGGTGGATCCTTATGTGGTTTGTGAAATGAACAGACATGCAATGACTCTAGCTTTGGAATGAGACTGGTGGATCCATATGTGGTTTGTGAAAATAAAACACAAGTAATGAACTCTGGTGGATCCATATGCAATGACACTGGTGGATCCATATGTGGTCAGTGAAAACAACACACATTTCAATGCCACCGGTGGATTCATATGTGGTTTGTGAAAAGAACATACATCTAGTGACTCTAGCTATGGTTAATGAAAAGAAGACACATGCAATGAAATTGGTGGATCCATATCTGTTCTGTGAAAAGAACACACATGCAATGACTCTAGCTTTGATTAATGAAAAGAACACACATGCAATGACACTGGTGGATCCATATGTGTTTAATGAAAATAACATACATGCAATGAAACTGGTGGATCCATATGTGGTTTTTGAAAAGAACAGACATGCAATGAAACTGGTGGATCCATATGTCATATGTGAAAAGAACACACATCAAATGACTCTATATGTGGTTAATGAAAGAATACACATTTCAATGACAATGGTGGATCCATACGTGGTTTGTGAAAAGAATAGACATGCAATGAACTCTAGATGTGGTTAATGAAAAGAACACACATGCAATGACATTGGTGGATCCATATGTGGTTTCTGAAAAGAACACACATGCAATGACTCTAGCTATGGTTAATGAAAAGAACAGACATGCAATGAACTATGGTGTATCCATATGTGGTTTATGAAAAGAACAAACATGCAATGAACTCTGGTGGATCCATATGTGGTTTGTCAAAAGAAAACACATGCAATGAACTCTGGTGGATCAATATGTGGTCTGTGAAAAGAACACACATGCAATGACTCTAGCTTTGGTTAATGAAAAGAACACACATGCAATTACACTAGTGGATCCATATGTGTTTAATGAAAAGAACACACATGCTATGAAACTGGTCGATCCATATGTGGTTTTTGAAAATAACACCCATGCAATGACACTGGTGGATCCATATGTGGTCTGTGAAAAGAAGACACATGAAATGACTCTAGATGTGGTTAATGAAAGAATACACATTACAATGAAAATGGTGGATCCATATGTGGTTTGTGAAAAGAATAGACATGCAATGACTCTACCTGTGGTTAATGAAAATAACACACATGCAATGACACTGGTGGATCCATATGTGGTTTGTGAAAAGAACACACATGCAATGAACTCTGGTGGATCCATATGCAATGACACTAGTGGATCCATATGTGGTCTGTGAAAAGAACACACATTTCAATGACACCGGTGGATCCATGTTTGGTTTGTGAAAAGAACATACATCTAGTGACTCTAGATGTGGTTAATCAAAAGGACACACATGCAATGACATAGGTGGATCGATGTGGTCTTTGAAAAGAACACACATGCAATGACTCTAGTTGTGGTTAATGAAAAGAACACACATGCAATGAAACTGGTGGATCCATATGTGGTTTTTGAAAAGAATAGACATGCAATGACATTGGTGGATCCATATGTGGTCTGTGAAAATAACACACATGAAATTACTCTAGATGTTGTTAATGAAAGAATACACATTTCAATGACAATGGTGGATCCATATGTGGTTTGTGAAAATAACAGACATGCAATGAATCTGGTTGTGGTTAATTTAAAGAACACACATGCAATGACACTGGTGGATCAATATGTGGTTTTGAAAAGAACACACATGCAATGAACTCCGGTGGATCCATATGGAATGACACTGGTGGATCCATATGTGGTCTGTGAAAAGAACACACATTTCAATGACACTGGTGGATCCATATGTGGTTTGTGAAAATAACACACATGCAATGTACTCTGGTGGATCCATATGCAATGATACTAGTTGATTCATATGTGTTCTGTGGAAAGAACACATATTTCGATGAAACTGGTGGATCCATATGTGGTTTGTGAAAAGAACATACATCTAGTGACTCTAGTTGTGGTTAATGAAAAGAACACACATGCGGCGACACTAGTGGATCCATATGTGGTTAATGAAAAGAAGACAGATGCAATGACACTGGTGGATCCATATATGATATGTGAAAAGAACACACATGCAATGTAACTGTTTGATCCATGTGGTTTGTGAAAATAACACACATGCAACTGTTGTCGGATTGAGGAAAAGTACGCCATGAGGGGGTCCTCGAGGCGTGCGGAAAAGAGGGGTGTGAGATGTACGGTATTCCGGGACGAAGAGCACACAAGTTTACCCAGGTTCAAATCCACCAGCTTTGGACTGATCCTACTCCTGCTAGCAATCCAGTAATACGGCAGAGCCAGAATATGGGTTACAAGGGTTTCGCCTGTGCGAGTTGAGGGTCTAAAGTATTGGATGTGCCCTAAAGGCTCTCCCTAGGACGGCTTATAAGATATCCGGCCTAGGGTTTATAGGAGAGATCAATCCGGCTACGACTAAGAGTTGGTTACAGAGTACATCTTGAACTACAAGTAACATTATGGGCCTAAGTCGGTAAGTCTTCTGGGCCTTCCCGTAGCCGGATTGGACTCCTTCTTTCTCCATGACTGGGCCGCCCGTGAAGCAAAGCTCTAACCCGACACCCTGGTCAGTGAGGATATGTGAGGATACCCAGAAAGTATATCCCCAATAGCAGCCCCCGGAGGCCTCCAAGATCCAAAGTCGGATTTATCATCGTCTAGCTTGATCTTCGGCTTGCAGAATCTTGAAGGGTTCCTGAAACTTCACAACAAAAAATACGATCCAGGTCCTAAAAATAAGTCGGACCTATCAATAGGTTACTCTGATTTTCCAGCTCGATTTCAAACTAAGCCGGAACTTGGTTTCTAACGCCACCTGACACAAGTCATGGTCAAGTCACGTCAGCTGACAGGCATGCCGTCAGCACGACCGTTGGTGGGTTCACGGTCTACGGAACCGAGGCACCGTTTCAATGCGTGCGTGGAGATCGAGGCGACGCAATCATCGTGTGGGTCCTTCCCAGTTCCTTCCATGACGCGTGTCGGTTACACTATAGCATTTGCACGAATCTTGGCGCAGGTAGGTGAATATAAGGGGTTAGGATTTTCTTCTTCTCCTTCCACTAGTCTTTGCCTTTTCCTCTCCTTCCCAATCCTCCCGCGCACACAGAGCTTCCTCGTTCTCCCTCCATAGAACTCCCAGCGCTGCCCCTTTTAGGTCAACCTCTCGCCGGAGAAATTCCTTAATCTTCTTCCTCTGGCTTGGCGGCAGCGGCGGCGGCGGCGACGGCGGAAGCGGTGGCGGAGAAGGAGAGCTTCTGCGGGATCTGGATTCCCTGCACCCTCAACGAGGAGGGCCTCAAGAACGTGGAGAAGGAGGGGCTTCTCGCCGCCAGCAACTGGCGGAGCGGCTTCGAAGAAACTGTCCCCAACCCGTGCGACGGCGAGCAGGTCCACTTCGGCACCCACCTCGATAGAGGTTTGTCATTTCCTCCCTCGGAGTTCTTCTCCTAGCTAATAGATCATTACGGAGTTTAACTCCATAACCTTCCTCCCAACTCTCTCTTAGAGATGAGCACATATGCTTCATTGTGCGAAGGATTTCTCGGCATTAGGCCGAGTTTGACTCTTTTCTGGTAGTACTTTCATGTCCGGAGAAATTCCATTACCGCTGGTGTTCCTTACATCACCGGCACTATTAGTTTTTCGCTTAGACGCGAGCGCGCATATCCCAAAATTTCAGCTAGTTACTCGGTCAAACAATGGCCAGCCACATTTTTCTATCATAAGGATATTCTGGCTCCCGGCAAAGCCACTGCTTTGCCGGCTTTTGTCGACGGAGCTACCACGGCCCAACCTTCCTGGGACGAGGCTGCTCCAGCTCTCACCGACGATCTGATCCTCGCTAAGAGGCGGATCGAATATTTGATCAAACAAAAGGGTCTGAAGGGATCCGACTTGGTCCAATGCTGGGTCTCATGTCGGATCTAGCCCATTCAGTACCACCGGGATCGACTGATGCACTCCATCACGTCATCCAAGAAAGATTCCCTCCGCATCATCTCTAAGGCCTACACCACATAGGGCTACATAAGCCAGATCAAGTGGTTGATCAAGGAGCGGATCGAGAGGAGAATCCCGGAGGTTTCTCTGGATATGCACACGGAGGAAAACCCCGTGGTGCCGGTAAGTTTCTAACAGTACACCTTTTGTGTGTTTCAATATTCGAGTTATACTGCAATACTGATATGTTTTCTTATTTTCAGCTTGCCGACCTCCCCTAGTCGGAACTTGCTCTGCTCGAAGGATATCCTACTCAGTTTTCCCAGGAGACAGAATTAGTCCCATTGCGGGACCTTGCGCTCAAGAAGCGCAAAGCTCCGACAGTGGTTGTGGGCACAAAGGTGGTGCCTATTGTGAAGAGGTAACTTTCAATCACAATTTCCGCCTTTGTACTTTATTCGAATTTCTTTCTGAGATGTAATGTTTCCGACTTTATTACATTCTCAGAGCAAAGCGCTCGTCAAGGGCAAAGGGAACGGGATTCCTTCGAAGCCGGTATGGCAGACGAAGCTAACCATAGCTTCTCCTGTTGTTGCTCCTCCGACTCCTGCCCCTCAACCTTCTGCAACGCTGGTGATCACTCCTTCCCCGGTCGTCGCAGAAGATCCGGCTCGTTCCATAGAGCCCCCGATCCTTGAATCGCATACTGACGTCACCATGGGTGAGTCAGTTCTAGATAAGGGTGAACCCTCTTTGGGTAATGATCCCTCGGCAGAAACCTTTGCCGAAAACCTCATCAGCAATCCGAGACTAGCCAAGTTTGGCCTATCCCAGAAATCTGCAGAAGAGATCCAGCGGCTAGCCAGGCAATGCCTGGAGAAAAGTCATTTATCTCCCAAAGAAGAAGCTCAAGAAGTAGAGGGCGTCAAGTTCTCTGACCTTCTCGCCCAGGTCCGCCTTCGCGACGAGAGGATTAGGACCGGTGAGCTTCCAACAGCTCCAGTGATTCCTCTGACTCTCGCTGAAAAGGTGGCTGCTGAAGTGAACGCGGGTTTGGATAAACTTACCCGCGAACAATATGTAAGTCGGAATTCCAACTCCTGTTTTTTCCATTATCTTATATCATATCCTCTATCCCCAAGCATGAAGTAGGATATATAATCCGGGTTTATGCTTCATTAGGATGCCAAAGAACGAGCTAGTGTAGCCCCCAAGGCTCGTGCTGATATTTAGCAAAAATATTAGCCCGAGTCTTAAGTAGCTTTCTGACTTTGGGTATTCTGACTTATAGAAAGTATGTTCCTATAACCAGGAATTATCGAATGTCGAATTTTTTCTGAACTGTTGTTCTTTTTGTCTTATAGCGCTGGTGAAACAATCCGTCGCCATGATTGAAGAGGCCGAGAACCTCAAGACCTTGGTGGTGGAAAACAAGGAGCTTCGCCCAGAGCTGGGTCAGCTCAAGGCAGATCATGAAAAGAGCATAGCTCAAGTCCTTGAATCCTCCTCCATGGCCACTGAAGAGCGGATCACAAGATTGCTGCTCAAGATAAAATAATCTCGGACCTCAAGAATGAGCTTGGCAGAGAGAAGGACATCTCCCAAGCGCTCCGGGCTGAACTCCAGAGTGTCCGGGAGGAGAATACCAAGATTGACGATGTCATTCTTGGTACGTTCCATCTGTCTGACTTATCTTTTTCTTCGACTTCTACCAATGTCGGATTTTTCTTAACTTGTTTTGTGTATAGGTCCTCTGAACATGATGGACTCGTCCTCCACCGAGCCCCGCACCCACCGGCTTACCCAAGTCGGTGACCTGGTTCATGACTTCCGCCAGTCCCTTGAGGACATCGACGAAGGTCTCAATATTCCGGACATGCCAAGCATGTCGGATTTTCAGGTGCAGGAGAAGGCAAAGGAGATGCCGCGACTTGTTCAGGACTGGAACATGTCCTACGCGCGGACTGCTGCGCAGAACGCTCTCACCATGGTCATGAGCCACCATGGAAACATGGAGATATGGCAAGTGACCAGAGGGTACTGCAAGGTAGATGAGGACGGCCAGGAGCAGGACCTTCAAGCCATCATGCACTCCTGCGCCAGATATGGGTGTCGCGTGGCTGACCTGACCAGCTACGAGATCCCCTTCTTCACCCGCGTGGCTACTCCGCCTCCTCCTCCAGAAGAAACAGCTAAAGTTTCCAACGATGAACACACCACCTCGGATGTGGACATCTCGGAACGATACCAAGGCGGCAGAACCAGCGAGCCGGCAGCTCTTGCATCTCCTCCTGCATCATAGATCAGAAATTTTTGTATTATCCCGAAAAAACATTATGCGTTTGTAAATATTAAGTACTATTTATTTTGCTAGTGCTAAGCTTTTTGATCTATTCAGCACTTTTGGCTTTGATATTTTTTTGTGTGCCTGAAATGTTTAAATAATCACTTGTATTTTTCGTCTTCACTTATCGTTTATCTGTCTTTCCATCTCGTCCCTTTCGTGAGCCGGCTAAACCTTCAGCCGGAATCTTTGCCGAGCAACGGAGCTCAATTGCTAAACCAGTTTATACTCGAAAACAAAGACGGCTTCCAATACCAACAATTCACTACTCGGAAAATACCCGCATCCGGCAATCAGACAAATAACCAAAGAAAAGAATAGAAATTTTAGAGTTATACCCGAAGGTAGCAATTTTAGAATCGGAAATCTAAAGCAGAATGAACATGAGCATAAAGTACTTTCAAGCATTCTGGGATTTTTGACTATGACATGATCATTTGGAAATAAGATGGTAAAAACTTCTCAGAAAAACTTGAGGCAACGAAAACTTTTATTTCTCACAGAACATGTACATATATATGTTTGCAAAGAAGGATAAACTAAGAATAAAAGGGACGTAGCTGAGCAATATTCCATGGCCTGTCTAACTCATCTGGATTTGTTATGCCTCCAGCTCTCTTTCTCTTCTTAGTAGCAGGTCTTTCTTTGACTGGCCTCATGTCAGTTAAGTAGTACAATCCATTGTGCAATACTCGACTAACTAAAAAGGGCCCTTCCCATACCGGGGAAAGTTTGTGCTTTCTTTGTTGCACAAGCCGGAGAACCAAATCACCTTTATTGAAAGATCTATTTCGGACTCTCCGGCTATGATACTTGCGTAACTTCTGCTGATAGGCTGTAGATCTCATTTCAGCAACGACGCGAACTTCTTCGACTAAGTCGAGATCATTTTGTCGAGAAATCTTGGCATCCTCTTCAATATACGCGGCCACTCTAGGAGAAGTATGAATCAAATCACTAGGAAGGACTGCTTCTGCGCGATAGACCAAGAAGAAAGGTGTGTATCCTGTTGACCTGTTTAGAGTTGTTCGTAAACTCCAAATTACAGAGGGTAGTTCCTCTGCCCAAGCCCCCGCAGCACGTCGTAGTGGTGCTTCGAGTCTCGGTTTTAGTCCTTGTAGGATTAAACCATTTTATCTTTCGACTTGTCCGTTAGCCTGTGGATGTGCGATTGACGCAATGTCACCCAACTCTCCCATAGAGAAGTTACTCCCATTGTCCGTGCTAATTCTATGCGGATAACCATACCGGATTATAACATCCTCGACAAATCTTTTGGCTGTTGCTCCATCACAACTAGTGACAGTTTAGCCTCAATCCATTTGGTTAATTTATCCACCATTACTAAGAGGTGAGTAAATTCACTTGGAGCTCGTTTAAAAGGTCCTACCATATCAAGCCCCCAGACCGCAAAGGGCCATGTAATAGGTATTGTTCGCAGCTAATCAGCGGGAACATTAGCTTGCTTGGCGTACTTTTGGCAGCCTTTGCACGTCTTGACTAATCGTTTAGCATCTGCCTGAGCTGTAAGCCAGAAAAAACCGTGTCTAAAAGCTTTTGCCACTAAAGATTTGGCTGCAGCATGGCGACCACACTCGCCTTCGTGGACTTCCCTCAGGATTTCCAATCCTTCTTCCGAAGATACATAGCGCTGAAAGACCCTCAAAACACTCCGTTTATGGAGCTCACCTTTAACAATAGTATAGGCTTTTGCTTGTCGGATAATCTGTCGGCTCAGCACCTCGTCTTCGGGTAATTTGCCATCTACCAAATAATCGAGGTAGGGTTGAGTCCAGCTGGGGATTACAGCCAGAACTGCTATCAAAGGTGAGTCAGATTTGGTCGGATATTCCTCATCTACTTCCTTTATTGAGGGAACTTTGAGGTGCTCTAGAAAAGCGCCATCCGGGACCTCTTTCCGCGCAGAACCTATCCGAGATAGTGCATCTGCTTGCTCATTTTCTGCTTGAGGGATGTGTTGAACTTCCAACCCTTCGAACGATTTAGATAGATCATCCACGATAGCTTTATATGCTGCCATGTGTTAATTTGCATTACAAATATTCGACACTTGCTGAGCAACAAGATCCAAATCTCCGTAACACATCAAACGTCGGATGCCAATATCCTTAGCAATCCGGATTCCATGCAGCAGTGCTTCATACTCATCAATATTGTTTGTCGTTGTGAAGTGGATCTGCAACACGTATAAAAGTTTATCTCCTTGGGGTGATTTGAGTACCACGCCAGCCCGCGAGCCCCCTCAAGCCTTAGATCCATCAAAAAAGAGGGTCCAATATTCTGACTCAGGGAGGGTCATGTTCTCCTTTGTCTTTGTCCAATCAGCACAAAGTCAGCAAGGATCTGGGATTTCATTGCTGTCCAAGGTTTATACTCAATATCGAAAGTTGAAAGCTCTATGCCCCATTTGGCGATGCGTCCTGTGGCGTCACTATTGTTGATTATATTCCTCATGGGAGCTTTGCTCACCATGGTAATTGGATGCTCCTGAAAATAATGTCGTAGCTTACGAGATGCTAGAAAAACACCGTAAGCCAACTTTTGATAATGCGGATACTGTTGTTTTGACTCTGTCAGGACTTCGCGGACAAAGTATGTCGGACGATGCACCAGGTGTTCCTGATTTTCCTCTGGTCTCTCCACCACCATGACGATACTGACGACCTTATTTGTCGCAACAATGTAAAGCAACATCAGTTCCTGAGGTTCCGGAGCTGCAAGGATAGGAGCAGATGAGAGTACTCTCTTCAGATCTTGTAGTGCAGCTTCAGCTTCGTCAGTCTAGACAAGATCCTTGGTCTTTTTCAGGAGTTTATATAATGGTGCGACTCTTTCACCAAGCCTGCTTACAAATCGACTGACCGCAATGATGCAGCCAGTTAATCCTTGTACGTCCTTCAGGCGAGTTGGCCTGGAAATATTGAGTATAGCCTTGATTTTGTCCCGGTTCACCTCTATGCCTCTTTGAGACACGATGAAATCTAACAATTTTCTGGCTGATATTCCAAAGAAGCATTTCTTCGGGTTAAGCATGATGTTGTATTTTTGTAGATTGGCGAACGTCTCCTCCAAGTCGGAAATCAGTGTTTCCTTCTTTTTGGACATCATCGCGATATCATCCACGTATGCATGTACATTGCATCCGAGTTGGTCGAGGAGGCAACGTTGCATCGTGCGCTGGTACATAGCTCCTGCGTTCTTCAGCCCAAAGGGCATCGTAACAAAACAGAAAGTTCCGAAGGGGGTTATGAATGAAGTTTTGACTTTGTCAGATTCCTTCATCCGGATTTGGTGATAACCGGAATATGCGTCGAGAAAACAGAGGAGTTCCGAGCATGCCGTAGAATCGATGACTTGATCAATTCTAGGCAGAGCGAACGGATCTTTTGGACAAGCCTTGTTCAAGGCAGTATAATCAACACACATCCTTAAATTAGTGGTGTCCTTTTTAGGGACCATTACAGGATTGGCCGACCACTCAGTGTGGATGACCTCTTCTATGAATCCGGCTAACTCGAGATGTGCTAGTTCCTTAGCTATTACCTTACGCTTTTCGTCGCTAAACCGTCGTAGGGACTGTTTGACGGGTTTAGCATTCGGGTTTACATTTAGAGAGTGCTCGGCAAGTTCCCTAGGTACTCCGGTCATGTCAGATGGCTGCCATGCGAAGATATCTTGATTTGCTTGCAAGAACTTGACGAGCGCGCTTTCCTATGTGCTACCTAGGCCTACGTCTATCTGGGTCACCTTGGAGGGGTCATCATCCTTCAACGGTGCTTTCTTTGTCTCTTCTGATGCCTTGAACTCCGGATTTGGCTTTGTTACCTCCTTCTTCGTTGCGGGCATCTCGGACGGATCTATGCTCTTCTTGATCTCCTGGTACTCCTGGGCATGCATCACGGCTTCGACAAAGGTGGCATTTCCATCCTCGCACTCTCGCGCTTTCTTCGGGTCTCCCCTGATGGTGATCATGCCGTTGGGACATGGAATTTTCATCATATTGTAAATGTAACACGGACGAGCCATAAAAGCCCAGTAAGCCGGACGTTCGAATATAGCGTGGTATGCGCTCTTGAACGGGACAACTTCAAAGGAAAGTTCCTCCGTCCGATAATTCTTTGGAGTTCCAAAGGTAACATCCAAAGTAATCTCTCCCAGGGAATTAGCTTGTCTTCCTAGGACAACTCCGTCAAAAATCACAGAGCTATGGTTCGCTGGGTTTCCGAGATCTTCATCCGGCGTAGCGTTTCGACATAGAGAATATTGATGCTACTACCACCGTCCATGAGGGTCTTGGAGAAACCATAACCGTCAATAAGTGGATTGACGATTAAGGCATATTTTCCTCGCATGTGCAACTTAGGCGGATGATCAGCGCGGTCAAATGTGATTGCCACTTCCGACCAGTCCAGATATTGGGGGACAGCCGGAACTGTTGCATTGATCTCGTGGAGAACTGCTTTCTTGACCTTTGCTGGTTGAGATCCGAGGAAAGTGACGTAAGTGTCTTTCTTGGTGGGAAAAGTTTTCTTCCTTTCGACTTGGGATTTGAAGCATCAGCTTCCTCCATGTCGGAATCTTCCTTGGTATCTTTGTCCTTTTCAGGATTTTTCTTTCCCTTCTTCTGCTTAGCTTTGTAGCCCGCGGTATCATCTCTCTTGATTTCGTCATTAAAACGACATTCAGCGTTGGTGTGGGACGAGCCCCCATTGGCGTCTAGGTGAAGCACACATGGGTTGTTGACAATCTCGGCCCAAGTGTAGGTTTTGCCTGGTTGCTGTTCTCCTCTACCTTGGACCCTTGAAGTCCCACGGCCACGCCCGAGGCCTCCGCCACGTCCTCCTCGTCCTCCAGACCCAGAAACAGTAGTAACCACCGCTGTTTCCGCGTTGGGTTTTTCTTCTGAGGTATTTTTGCGCTTCTGAGCTTGTTGCTTTGTCTTTGCTGACTGAGGTACAGCCAGGACGTTGAGTAATCCCTCTGCATCATCGTCAGCATCTGCATACTTGCTCGCTGTCTCTATCATCTCTCCCAAATCAGTGACATTGTCACACTTCAGGCGATGACGTAGTAGACCAATTGGGAGCCATGTGATGAAAGCTTCAACCGCAGTTTGATCGTTTACTCCTTCGTAGGAGTTCTGGGTGCAACGCTGTAGGTCTCCGACCGAACAGGGCTTCCGATATGTGCCTTCGAAATTCCAAAAGAACACACTTTGCATGTCATACCAATTATGGATGGTGTTTTCTTGAAGTTCATTGAGCCATGATCGCGCCATCTTCCGCAACATAAGTGGGAGATATCGGGTTGCGACCAGGCTGTTTCTGCCTTTGGCGATGCAGCAAGCTTGGAAAAAATCCTGAAGCCAGGTATCTGGCCGAGCAATACCGTCGAAGGCTTGGATGTGCCTTGAGATAGCAAATCCTTCCGGGAATCTTGTAGCTCTGATGCGTGGTCCGAAGCACTTTGGGCCCACGTACATATCATCGTTTTCATAACGCTGCGCCTCTATGTTGGAATTGATCTTGTGCCTTGCGTCGTTTGGGGATAGAGATCGTCCCGAATGCTGGCAGTGGCTGCGGTGCCGTGGAGCCGGACTTCGGCTTCTGCCACCACCTCCTCCGCCATGTCGTCCTCTTTGGGGTCGTTATGATAACTGCCTGGTGGAGGGGTGGGGCAGCTGAATAGTTTTCGGCTGATCGCCGGCCTCCGTCCAGAGCGTCATTATTCCGGTTTCGGGGAGGATCTTGACTACGACGAGCCCCCTGCCGGCTTGTCCCAGCATGGTTTCCGTCGTTCCTTCGTCCGTCGTTCCCACCATGGTGAGGCTCAGTCGGACGACTTTCATGTCTAGGAGGTGGCATTATTTGTCGATCCTCCTCCCGACGTTTCTCTTTATCTTCTCCCCTTTGATCGTTAGATTCTCGTCGAGGAGGGTTCTTCAGATTCAGTGCAGCGATGGCATCTTTCTCGGCTGCTGGAGCAACGTTGCTCCAGCTACGCGCAGTTCTGTGATGCTATCCTGATGATCCGGTACTTGAATAATTATCTTCCCGGTGTTCGGGGTGATGATACTGCGCCCGGACATAATGGGATCTTATGCCGGATCTGTGCGACATTGGTCAGAATCCGAGACCAGTTTTTGACTTCTGGACAGGGCGACCTTTTGCTGCTCCAGTCCCTTGTTGAGTAGCTTGATACCCAAACGGATCTCCTCTGGTCCTGGATTAGCCGATAGAATTTCTCGGGCTGCCACGGTATTTTGTACTAGGGTTGGGTATACCCATTCTCCGTTGCTATCTTTCCGTGGCTTCCCCATCTCATCTCCAAAAAGTACGGCACGGACATGTGGGAACTGGTCATCATTGGTGTGACGCTTCCGTGTCTTCTGATGCAACCGAGACATGTAGTCCTTAGTTGACATGCGTTCTTCTCCACCTCGATGTTTTTGGCTTCATCGAGGAGTTGTTGACGACGTGCCTCTAGGGCTTGCGCCCTTTCGTCCAGCTCATCCGCAGTGAGTTCTGCAGCTTTAGGAATAGGTGTGGTTAATGCGGCATCGATGAGTTTACGTGCACCTTCGGTGATCACGTGTCCATCCACCGATGCTTCTTTTTTTGGCTCGTCTGGGATAAGTGCTCCATCCGAGTCTTCTTCGTATTCCTCAGCAATCACCTCTTCTGTCAGAGGGTCTTTTGCCGGGGTCTTGTTCTTTTTGTTCTTCTTCCTTGCCTTCTTGGTAGTGCCAGTAGCAAAGACGGATTTGGGTCCGTTTCCCGGAGTCAAACTCTGATCGGTACTTTCGGACATCTGAACCTCGGGATTATCTCTGACGTCCATGTCATCCTGCGCTTTGGGAGAGTGTTCCCTGGATCCTTCATCCATGGCTTCTCCTTCTTCTGCAGCTTTGGAGTTATACTCCTCTTCATATTCTGCGGAGAACTTTCGGAAATCTGCTGACGTCATCGATTCATCCGAGGATGCGGGTACGTCGTCGTTTGTTCCAATTGCCTCCAGCACAGAGTCGGTGTTTTCTCCAGCATCGGCAGAGCCGGATCTGGATCCCACGTATCCGACGAAGTGCGACGCGTGCTTCCTAAGGTACCTGTAGCTTTCGCGATCAGCCATGTCGAAACTTTTGATGGTCTCGAGGATTGCATCTGTGCTTTCGCCTTGCAGTACCATACGTCTTAGTCTGTACCTTAGGAAAGGCATGTCTGTCCCGGCATCGTCAGATCCGGAATCAGTGTCATTGATATGCTCCTCCTGGATTTCGACTTTCACGGGTGGGTCGATCTGGGATCCGGCTTCTCTAGGGAGACGCACCCCAGATTCAACTTGGTCCGCTAGGTCTTCTTCAGGCTCGGATTTGTCCACTATCTCCGCAACTGGTGCGGACTGGGTGGGATTAGGGATTTCTGAGATCTGGAACTCTGCCACCTCCGCGGACAAAGGGGACCCAGAAAATTCTTCTGCCTCTATCATCACCGCTGGGGTGGGTTGGGCAGTTTCAGCAAAACCGATGTAAACATCGATCTTGCCAAAGGACATGATTGTGTAGGCAGTCACGGCCTCCCTAGCCGGAATCCAAGTCTCGTCGAGAACGATGAGACGGACATCGCTGGCGTAGAGGATGCGACCGACGGCGATGGTCTCGCCGATTCCGACTCTTGCAGATTCTTCTCGGAACGTAGATCTGAAACTCACTTGCCCCACGGTGGGCACCAACTGTCGTCGGATTGAGGACAAGTACGCCATGAGGGGGTCCTCGAGGCGTGCGGAAGAGAGGGGTGTGAGACGTACGGTATTCCGGGACGGTGAGCACACAAGTTTACCCAGGTTCGAATCACCGGCTTTGGACGGATCCTACTCCTGCTAGCAATCCAGTAATATGGCAGAGCCGGAATATGGGTTACAAGGGTTTCGCCTGTGCGAGTTGAGGGTCTAAACTATTAGGTGTGCCCTAAAGGCTCTCCCTAGGACGACTTATATAGATATCCGGCCTAGGGTTTACAAGAGAGATCAATCCGGCTACGACTAAGAGTTGGTTACAGAGTACATCTTGAACTACAAGTAACATTATGGCCCTAAGTCGGTAAGTCTTCTGGGCCTTCCCGTAACCGGATTGGACTCCGTCTTTCTCCCTGACTCGGCCGCCCGTGAAGCAAAGCTCTAACCCGAAGTGGGCCACCCTGGTTAGTGAGGAACTGTGAGGATACCCGGAAAGTATATCCCCAACAGCAATGACACTGGTGGATCCATATGTGGTTTGTGAAAATAACACACATGCAATGAACTCTGGTGGATCCATATGCAATGAAACCGGTGGATCCATATGTTGTCTATGAAAAGAACACACATTTCAATGACACTAGTGGATCCATATGTGGTATGTGAAAAGACCATACATCCAGTGACACTAGTAGTGGTTCATGAAAAGAACACACATGCAATACACTGGTGGATCCATGTGGTTAGTGAAAAGAACACAAATGCAATGACTCTAGCTGAGGTTAATGAAAAGAACAGACATGCAATGAACTTTGGTGGATCCATATGTGGTTTGTGAAAAGAACATACATGCAATGAACTCTGGTGGATCCATAAGTGGTTTGTGAAAAGAACAGACATGCAATGACTCTAGCTTTGGTTAATGAAAAGAACACACCTGCAAGGACATTGGTGGATCCATATGTGGTTTGTGAAAACAAAACACATGCAATGAACTCTGGTTGATCCATATGCAATGACACTGGTGGATCCATATGTGGTCTGTGAAAAGAACACACATTTCAATGACACCGGTGGATTCATATGTGGTTTGTGAAAAGAACATACATCCAGTGACTCTAGCTGTTGTTAATCAAAATAAGACACAGGCAATGACACTGGTGGATCCATATGTGGTCTGTGAAAAGAACACACATGCAATGACTCTAGCTTTTATTAATGAAAAGAACACACATGCAATGAAACTGGTGGATCCATATGTGGTTAATGAAAAGAACACACAGGCGATGAAACTGGTGGATCCATATGTGGTTTTTGAAATGAATAGACATGAAATGACACTGGTGGATGCATATATAATCTGTGAAAAGAACACACATGAAATGACTCTATATGTGGTTAATGAAAGAATACACATTTCAATGACAATGGTGGATACATATGTGGTTTGTGAAAAGAATAGACATGCAATGAACTCTAGTTGTGGTTAATGAAAATAACACACATGCAATGACACTGGTGGATCCATATGTGATTTGTGAAAAGAACACACATTTCAATGACACCGGTGGATCCATGTGTGGTTTGTGAAAAGCACATACATCGACTCTAGATGTGCTTAATGAAAAGAACACACATGCAATGAAACTAGTGTATCCATGTGGTCTGTGAAAAGAACTCACATGCAATGACTCTAGCTGTGGTTAATGAAAAGAACACGCATGCAATGACACTGGTGGATCCATATGTGGTTTGTGAACAGAATACACATGCAATAAATCTTGCTATGGTTAATGAAAAGAACAAACATGCAATGAACTATAGTGTATCCATATGTGGTTTGTGAAAAGAACAAACATGCAATGAACTCTCGTGGATCCATATTGGTTTGTCAAAGAAAAGACATCCAATGAACTCTGGTGGATCAATATGTTGTCTGTGAAAAGAACACACATGTAATGACTCTAGCTTTGGTTAATGAAAAGAACACACATGCAATTACACTGGTGGATCCATATGTGGTTAATGAAAACAACACACATGCAATGAAACTGGTGGATCCATATTTGTTTGTTGAAAATAACACCCATGCAATGACACTGGGGGATCCATATGTGGTCTGTGAAAAGAACACACATGAAATGACTCTAGATGTGGTTAATGAAAGAATACACATTGCAATGAAAAAGGTATATCCATATGTGGTTTGTGAAAAGAACAGACATGCAATGACCCTACCTGTGGTTAATGAAAAGAACACACATGCAATGGCACTAGTGGATCCATATGTGGTTTGTGAAAAGAACACACATGCAATGAATTCTGGTGGATCCATATGCAATGACACTAGTGGATCCATATGTGGTCTGTGAAAAGAACACACATTTCAATGACACCGGTGGATCCATGTTTGGTTTCTGAAAAGAACATACATCTAGTGATTCTAGCTGTGGTTAATGAAAAGAACACACAAGCAATGACACTGGTGGATCCATGTGGTCTGTGAAAAGAACACACATGCAATGACTCTAGATGTGGTAAATGAAAAGAAGACACATGCAATGAAACTGGTGGATCCATATGTGGTTTTTGAAAAGAAGAGACATGCAATAACACTGGTGGATCCATATGTGGTCTGTGAAAATAACACACATGAAATGACTCTAGATGTGGTTAATGAAAGAATACACATTTCAATGACAATGGTGGGTCCATATTTTGTTTGTAAAAAGAACAGACATGCAATGAATCTGGTTGTGTTTAATGAAAATAACACACATGCAATGACACTGGTGGATCAATATGTGGTTTTGAAAAGAACACACATGCAATGAACTCTGGTGGATCCATATGCAATGACACTGGTGGATCCATATGTGGTCTGTGAAAAGAACACACATTTCAATGACACTGGTGGATCCATATGTGGTTTGTGAAAAGAACACACATGAAATGTACTCTGGTGGATCCATATGCAATGATACTAGTTGATCCATATGTGTTTTGTGGACAGAACACATATTTTAATGAAACTGGTGGATCCATATGTGGTTTGTGAAAAGAACATACATCTAGTGACTCTAGTTGTGGTTAATGAAAAGAAAACACATGAAGTGACACTGGTGGATACATATGTGGTTAATGAAAAGAACACACATGCAATGACACTGGTGGATCCATATGTGGTATGTGAAAAGAACACACATGCAATGAAACTGGTGGATCCACGTGGTTTCTGAAAAGAACACAAATGCAATGACACTGGTGGATCCATATGTGGTTTGCGAAAAGAACACACATGCAATGAACTCTTATGGATCCATATGCAATGACACTACTGGATCCATATGTTTTTTGTGAAAAGAACACACATTTCAATGACACTGGTGGATCCATATGTGGTTTGTGAAAAGACCATACATCAAGTGACACTAGCTGTGGTTAATGAAAAGAACACACATGCAATACACTGGTGGATCCATGTGGTTAGTGAAAAGAACACACATGCAATGACTCTAGCTGTGGTTAATGAAAAGAACAGACATGCAATGAACTCTAGTGGATCCATATGTGGTTTGTGAAAAGAACATACATGCAATGAACTCTGATGGATCCATATGTCGTTTGTGAAAAGAACAGACATGCAATGACTCTAGCATTGGTTAATGAAAATAACACACATGCAATGACACTGGTGGATCCATATGTGGTTTGTGAAAAGAAAACACATGCAACGAGCTCTGGTGGATCCATATGCAATGACACTGGTGGATCCATATGTGGTATGTGAAAAGAACACACATTTCAATGACACCGGTGGATTCATATGTGGTTTGTGAAAAGAACATACATCTAGTGACTCTAGCTGTGGTTAATGAAAAGAAGACACTAGTGGATCCATATGTGGTCTGTGAAAAGAACACACATGCAATGACTCTAGCTTTGATTAATGAAAAGAACACACATGCAATGACACTGGTGGATCCATATGTGGTTAATGAAAAGAACACACATGCAATGAAACTGGTGGATCCATATGTGGTTTTTGAAAATAACACACATGCAATGTACTTTGGTGGATCTATATGCAATGATACTAGTTGATCCATATGTGTTCTGTGGAAAGAACACACATTTCAATGAAACTGGTGGATCGATATGTGGTTTGTGAAAAGAACATACATCTAGTGACTCTAGTTGTGGTTAATGAAAAGAACACACATGAAGTGACACTGGTGGATATATATGTGGTTAATGAAAAGAACTCACATGCAATGACACTGGTGGATCCATATGTGGTATGTGAAAAGAACACACATGCAATGAAACTGGTGGATCCATCTGGTTTGTGAAAAGAAGACACATGCAATGACACTGGTGGATCCATATGTGGTTTGCGAAAAGAACACGCATGCAATGAACTCTTATGGATCCATATGCAATGACACTACTGGATCCATATGTTTTCTGTGAAAAGAACACACATTTCAATGACACTGGTGGATCCATATGTGGTTTGTGAAAAGACCATACATCAAGTGACACTAGCTGTGGTTAATGAAAACAACACACATGCAATACACAGGTGGATCCATGTGGTTAGTCAAAAGAACACACATGCAATGACTCTAGCTGTGGTTAATGAAAAGAACAGACATGCAATGAACTCTAGTGGATCCATATGTGGTTTGTGAAAAGAACATACATGCAATGAACTCTGGTGGATCCATATGTGGTTTGTGAAAAGAACAGACATGCAATGACTCTAGCATTGGTTAATGAAAAGAACACACATGCGATGACACTAGTGGATCCATATGTGGTTTGTGAAAAGAAAACACATGCAACGAACTCTGGTGGATCCATATGCAATGACACTGGTGGATCCATATGTGGTATGTGAAAAGAACACACATTTCAATGACACCGGTGGATTCATATGTGGTTTGTGAAAAGAACATACATCAAGTGACTCTAGCTGTGGTTAATGAAAAGAAGACACTAGTGGATCCATATGTGGTCTGTGAAAAGAACACACATGCAATGACTCTAGCTTTGATTAATGAAAACAACACACATGCAATGACACTGGTGGATCCATATGTGGTTAATGAAAAGAACACACATGCATTGAAACTGGTGGATCCATATGTGGTTTTTGAAAATAACACACATGCAATGACACTGGTGGATCCACATGTCATCTGTGAAAAGAACACACATGAAATGAATCTAGATGTGGTTAATGAAAGAATACACATTGCAATGACAATGGTGGATCCATATGTGGTTTGTGAAAATAATAGACATGCAATGAACTCTAGTTTTGGTTAATGAAAATAACACACATGCAATGACACTAGTGGATCCATATGTGATCTATGAAAAGAACACACATTTCAATGACACCGGTGGATCCATGTGTGGTTTGTGAGAAGCACATACATCGACTCTAGATGTGGTTAATGAAAAGAACGCACATGCAATGACACTGGTGGATCCATGTGGTCTATGAAAAGAACACACATGCAATGACTCTAGCTATGGTTAATGAAAAGAACATGCATGCAATGACACTGGTGTATCCATATGTGGTTTGTGAAAAGAACACAAATGCAATGACTCTATCTATGGTTAATGAAAAGAACAGACGTGCAATGAACTATGGTGTATCCATATGTGGTTTGTGAAAAGAATACAGATGCAATGAACTCTGGTGGAACCATATGTGGTTTGTGAAAATAACACACAAGAAATGACTCTAGATGTGGTTAATGAAAGAATACACATTTCAATGACAATGGTGGATCCATATGTGGTTTGTGAAAAGAATAGACATACAATGAATCTGGTTGTGGTTAGTGAAAAGAACACACATGCAATGACATTGGTGGATCAATATGTGGTTTTTAAAAGAACACACATGCAATGAACTCTGGTGGATCCATATGCAATGACACCGGTGGATCCATATGTGGTCTATGAAAAGAACACACATTTCAATGACACTAGTGGATCCATATGTGGCTTGTGAAAAGAACACACATGCAATGTACTCTGATGGATCCATATACAATGATACTAGTTGATCCATATGTGTTCTGTGGAAAGAACACACATTTCAATGAAACTGGTGGATCCATATGTGGTTTGTGAAAAGAACATACATCTAGTGACTCTAGTTGTGGTTAATGAAAAGAACACACATGCAGTGACACTGGTGGATACATATGTGGTTAATGAAAAGAACACACATACAATGACACTGGTGGATCCATATGTGGTATGTGAAAAGAACACACATGCAATGAAACTGGTGGATCCATGTGGTTCGTGAAAAGAACACACATGCAATGACACTGGTGGATCCATATGTGGTTTGTGAAAAGAACACACATGCAATGAACTCTGGTGGATCCATATGCAATGACACTACTGGATCCATATGTTGTCTGTGAAAAGAACACACATTTCAATGACACTGGTGGATCCATATGTGGTATGTGAAAAGACCATACATCTAGTGACACTAGCTGTGGTTACTGCAAAGAATAGACATGCAATGAACTCTGGTGGATCCATATGTGGTTTGTGAAAAGAACAGACATGCAAAGAACTCTGGTGGATCCATATGTGGTTTGTGAAAAGAACATACATGCAATGACACTGGTGGATCCATATGTGGTTTGTGAAAAGAAAACACATGCAACGAACTCTGGTGGATCCATATGCAATGCCACTGGTGGATCCATATGTGGTCTGTGAAAAGAACACACATTTCAATGACACCGGTGAATTCATATGTGGTTTGTGAAAAGAATATACATCCAGTGACTCTAGCTGTGGTTAATGAAAAGAAGACACAGGCAATGACACTGGTGGATCCATATGTGGTCTGTGAAAAGAACACACATGCAATGACTCTAGCTTTGATTAATGAAAAGAACAGACATGCAATGACACTGGTGGATCCATATGTGGTTAATGAAAAGAACACACATGCAATGAAACTGGTGGATCCATATGTGGTTTTTGAAAAGAACACCCATGCAATGACACTGGTGGATCCATATGTCATCTGTGAAAAGAACACACATGAAATGAATCTAGATGTGGTTAATGAAAGAATACACATTGCAATGACAATGGTGGATCCATATGTGGTTTGTGAAAATAATAAACATGCAATGAACTCTAGTTGTGGTTAATGAAAATAACACACATGCAATGACACTGGTGGATCCATATGTGACCTGTGAAAAGAACACACCTTTCAATGACACCGGTGGATCCATGTGTGGTTTGTGAGAAGCACATACATTGACTCTAGATGTGGTTAATGAAAATAATGCACATGCAATGACACTGGTGGATCCATGTGGTATATGAAAAGAACACACATGCAATGAATCTAGCTGTGGTTAATGAAAAGAACATGCATGTAATGAGACTGGTGGATCCATATGTGGTTTATGAAAAGAACACAAATGCAATGACTCTATCTATGGTTAATGAAAAGAACAGACATGCAATGAACTATGGTGTATCCATATGTGGTTTGTGAAAAGAATAGACATGCAATGAACTCTGGTGGATCCATATGTGAGTTTGTCAAAAGAAAAGACATGTAATGAACTGTGGTGTATCAACATGTGGTCTAGGAAAAGAACACACATGCAATGAATCTAGCTTTGGTTAATGAAAAGAACACACATGCAATTACACTGGTGGATCCATATGTGGTTAATGAAAACAACACACATGCAATGAAACTGGTGGATCCATATGTGGTTTTTGAAAATAACACCCATGAAATGACACTGGTGGATCCATTTGTGGTCTATGAAAATAACACACATCAAATGACTCTAGATGTGGTTAATGAAAGAATACACATTTCAATGACAATGGTGGTTCCATATGTGTATTGCGAAAAGAACAGACATGTAATGAATCTGGTTGTGGTTAATGAAAAGAACACACATGCAATGACACTGGTGGATCAATATGTGGTTTTGAAAAGAACACACATGCAATGAACTCTGGTGGATCCATATGCAATGACACTGGTTGATCCATATGTGGTCTGTGAAAAGAACACACATTTCAATGACACTGGTGGATCCATATGTGGTTTGTGAAAAGAACACACATGCAATGTACTCTGGTGGATCCATATGCAATGATAATAGTTGATCCATATGTGTTCTGTGGAAAGAAACACA
>CAJUXJ010000237.1:0-15467 GCA_910589775.1 Avena eriantha
GGAAAGAACATACATGCAATGACCACTGATCGATCCATGTGTGGTTTGTGGAAAGAACACAAATGCAGTGACACTGGTGGATCCATATGTGGTTTGTGAAAATAACACACATGCAATGACTCTAGTGCTGGTTTAGTATAAGAACACACATGCAATGACTCTAGTGGGTCCATATGTGGTTTGTGGAAAAGAACACACATGCAATGACTCTAGTGGATCCATATGTGGTTTGTGGAAACGAACACACATGCAATGACCATTGGTTGATCCATATGTGGTTTGTGGAAAGAACATACATGCAATGACCACTGGTCGATCCATGTGTGGTTTGTGGAAAGAACACAAATGCAATGACACTAGTGGATCCATATGTGGTTTGTGGAAAGAACACACATGCAATGACACTGGTTGATCCATGTGTGGTTTGTGGAAAGAACACACATGTAATGCCATTGGTTGATCCATATGTGGTTTGTGGAAAGAACACACATGCAATGACACTGGTTGATCCATGTGTGGTTTGTGGAAAGAACACACATGCAATGACTCTAGTGGGTCCATATGTCGTTTGTAAAAGAACACACATGCAATGACGCTGGTTGATCCATATGTGGTTTGTGGAAAAGAACACACATGCAATAACCACTGGTTGATCCATATGTGGTTTTTGGAAAGAACACACATGCAATGACACTGGTTGATCCATGTGTGGTTTGTGGAAAGAACACACATGCAATTCTGTTGGTCGATCCATGTGTGCTTTGTAGAAAGAACACACATGCAATGACACTGGTGGATCCAAATATGGTTTCTGAAAAGAACACACATGCAATGACTCTAGTGCTTGTTTTAGTATAAGAACACACATGCAATGACTCTAGTGGGTTCATATGTGGTTTGTGGAAAAGAACACACATGCAATGACCATTGGTTGATCCATATGTGGTTTGTGATAAGAACACACATGCAATGACTCTAGTGGATCCATATATGGTTTGTGGAAAAGAACACACATGCAATGACCACTGGTCGATCCATATGTGGTTTGTGGAAAACAACACACATGCAATGACCACTGGTTGATCCATATGTGGTTTGTGGAAAGAACACACATGCAATGACACTGGTTGATCCATGTGTGGTTTGTGGAAAGAACACACATGCAATGTCATTAGTTGATCCATATGTGGTTTGTGAAAAGAACACACATGCAATGACTCTACTGGATCCATATGTGGTTTCTAGAAAGAACACACATGCAATGACTCTAGTGGGTCCATATGTGGTTCATGTCAGGAACACACATGCAATGCCATTGGTGAATCCATGTGTGTTTTGTGGAAAGAACACACATGCAATGACTCTAGTGGGTCCATATGTGGTTTGTGAAAAGAACACACATGCAATGACTCTAGTGGATCCATATTTGATTTGTGGAAAAGAACACACATGCAATGAACACTGGTGGATCCATAAGTGGTTTGTGGAAAGAACACACATGCAATGACACTGGTGGATCCATATGTGATTTGTGAAAAGAACACACATGCAATGCCATTGGTTGATCCATATGTGGTTTGTGAAAATAACACACATGCAATGCCATAGGTTAATCCATGTGTGGTTTGTGGAAAGAACACACATGCAATGACTCTAGTGGATCCATATGTGGTTTGTGGAAAAGAACACACATGCAATGACCACTAGTTGATCCATATGTGGTTTGTGGAAAGAACACACATGCAATGACACTGGTTGATCCATGTGTGGTTTGTGGAAAGAACACGCATGCAATGCCATTGGTTGATCCATATGTGGTTTGTGGAAAGAAGACACATGCAATGACTCTAGTGGATCCATGTGTGGTTTGTGGAAATAACACACATGCAATGCGGTTGGTTGATCCATGTGTTGTTTTTGAAAAGAATACACATGCAATGACTCTAGTGGGTCCATATGTGGTTTGTGAAAATAACACACATGCAATGACACTGGTCGATCCATGTTTGGTTTGTGGAAAGAACACACATGCAATGACACTGGTGGATCCAAATGTGGTTTGTGAAAAGAACACACATGCAATGACTCTTGTGCTGGTTTTAGTATAAGAACACACATGCAATGACTCTAGTGGGTCCATATGTGGTTTGTGGAAAAGAACACACATGCAATGACCATTGGTTGATCCATATGTGGTTTGTGAAAAGAACACACATGCAATAACTCTAGTGGATCCATATGTGGTTTGTGGAAAAGAACACACATGCAATGACCATTGGTTGATCCATATGTGGTTTGTGGAAAGAACACACATGCAATGATCACTGGGTCGATCCGTGTGTGGTTTGTGGAAAGAACACACATCCAATGACACTGGTGGATCCATATGTGGTTTGTGAAAAGAATACACATGTAATGACTCTAGTGCTGGTTTTAGTATAAGAACACACATGCAATGAATCTTGTCATGGTGGTGTCACGGCAGATGCCATGGATAGGCTTATAGTGGGGACTAATATGCACTAGGGGAATCCAGGGAGGGATAGTGAGGTGATTCCTCACACTGAAGTTATATTTGATTCACTTCCAAGGTTCTCAAGTGTTCCTAGAGCTGTCTTGGGGAGAGGGGGAAGAAGGGACTCTCTTACTCTCACCACTAGCTAACCCGTACAAGACCAACACGTAGAACCTAACCTCTCTACAGAGACCCTAGCCCTCCTTATATAGGGGTGGCTAGGTCTCCCAAGATAGTAAACCGATCGGGTTACTTTTCCCCCGCGTCATCCATGCAGAGGCTACATGAGCCTCTGCGGCGCCTGCGTCACCCGACATTGGCTTCGTCACCTTTGTCGGCCACGCCTCGCTGGTCCTCCCTTTGTCTGCTTCGCTCATGTCGTGCGTACCGGGGCTACTTTTGACCAGCGAGATTCCTTCCTTCTCCTAGAAGCCTGACATGACCCGGATCGTAGTTGAGTCGGCCACACCCGTTCCTGCATGAAAGTTTAGACACATCGCTCCGACTTACGGCTTAAGTCGGTTGTGACCTAGTTAGGTGGACGCCCCTTGGTCTGGGTTACTCCATGATTCGTCCTACCTTGAGGTGGCCCGGCCAGCATCCGCTTTGGCCTTGCCGAACCTCGGCTAACTCGGCCTTTATACCCCGGCGTGACCCTACCCGGGGGTATCCACCCAACATTAGTCCCCGAAGCTGGTGCGGTCTTAGCTGCCTTGGCCGCTAAGGCCACATCAGGTTCCATTTCACTCAGCTTAGGATCTTATTTCCGAGTTACCTCCTTACCTCGGATTCTATGGATTTACTTTCCCTGGGCACATTCCAAGTTTTCCCTTGCTGGCCGGGTTACCACATTTTCATCCGACTTGTTCTTCCTTCTCTCGTACGCTTCCCAACGTGGAGGCTAATCATCACATCGCCTCATTTTAAGGGCTAGCCACAGTAACCGTCGCAGTGATTGTCAGGAGTTACTTTGCGCGTGTCACGTCACGCCTGCCTCCTCGTTAACTGCATCAATGCGTCGCGTCATGGGATCCGCTGCGCCCTGTGATCTTCCGTGTGGCCAGATTCTGATTGGCCAATCCGGTGTGTACACGGCCACACCGTGTGGCGTAACTGCAAAACACGATCCCACTTCCCCCACGAGGGAGTGGTTACATAGGGGAGGGGTGCGCCCCTTAGGTCTTTTCCTCCTTCCGCGCCCCTCTGCTCCCAGTTCTTCTTCTTCGTCTTCTCCCGCGACAGCGCTGCCGCCACCTCTTCTAAGTAGCAGCGTTGCCGCCGCACTGCTTCCACGCGTCCCTGCGTCGCCGCTGCTGCTGTGCACCTCCTCCGCCACGGGTCGCTATCAGTCTAGGCCGCTGCCCCCACCGCCGCTAGCGCCAGCGAGGGCAGCGAACTCGAGATGACGGAGGAGGAGCTCGCCGTCGCCGAGCAAGAGATGGAGGAAGATGCCGCCACGATGGACCGTGGTGCGTGGGTCGGATCCTGGGTCTGCCAGGATGACCTGGACTGGCTCTACCGCACCAGGTGCATCCCCGTCGGAGTCACCGCGCGTCTCGCCTCCACCGAATTCGCCCCCTCACCCAATCCGGGTGAGTATGTGGTGTTCTTGTCACATTTCTAGCGGGGGTTCGGTTTGCCGGTCAGCGATTTTTTCCACGACTGGTTGAGCACCTACGAACTCCAGCCGCACCACCTTCCTACCAACGCAAGCACCTCTCTCTGCCTTCGCCTCCACGATCGAAGGCTATGCCAGATTATGGCCCACGAAGGAGCTATGGATCCGGTTCTTTGGTCTCCGTCGCAACGTCATTCCGAACATTCAGCTTGACCCGGAGACAAGCAACTTACGTAGTTTGGGGCTGCGTCCATCTCTCCCCGGGGGCTATCCGTCTTCCCCCGAGTCACCGGCTGGAGTCCTGCATGGGATGAGCCCGAACTTTCTTTTATGTCCGGAACGCCGGCACCGAAGACTTGATCCGTCTGCTCCCCTATGCTCCGGGTCCTCCTAACCCGGAGTTGTGGGATGTTGTCCCCAAGAAGCCCACGGCCTTGGCCAACCAGGTCAATAAAAGGTTCGCGGAACTGAAGAAGCTCGGGTTGCGTAACGAGGACGCCATGATCACGTTCGTCCGCAACCGGATCTCCCCGCTCCAGAAGCGCACTCACAAAGTGTGTCACATGAGCTAGGGCCGCGACCCCAACCGGACCTCGTCCTTCGAGTTGAGCAACACGGAGATCTATCGCCGGGTCAAGGCTCTCTTCACCACCCACAAGGACTTCTCCTCTGAGTGGACGTGGGGAATTGAGCACTTTTGCCATGATAGGCTTCCTCCCACGGTAAGTTTTGCGCCGCAAACTCTCTCCGAATTAAACCTTATGTCGGTTGTCGTTGTATTTTTAACTCTGTTGTATGTTCTTTTCCTTAGCTATTCCTTCAGCAAACCCTTGAAGATGGCACCGACCCCACCCTTAAGTGGGCGCCTGACCGGGAGACCTCAGACGAGGAAGAGCCGGATCAGGAGATGTTCCTTCCAATGACCAATGCTACGAAGCGACCCACCGGTAAACCCTCTTCCATTAGAGATTGGCCCGATGATGAAGATGACTCAGATGTCGAGGTGATGGAAGCTCTTGACGCTGTCCCCTTTCTTATGCTTTTCCGACATCAGCTAACCCCGGTGGGCAGATTCATGAGGACCCTCCCCTTGCTGTGGGTGACCCTGTTCCGGTTGCACCGAAGAAGAAGCGGGGAGCTGCAGCAACCTCATCCTCCGGACCTTCTCAGCCTACCAAAAGGCGAAAGAAGTCCAGGGACAAAACTGCCTCCAAGCCTGCAACCAAGGCCCCGACATGAAGGGCTCGGAAGCCTAAGGATCCCCTAACCTCGGATGCGTAAGCCTCTTTTCCCTCAGCCCCTTACTTGTTCTTGTACTGTCTTAGTTTCTCATCCGACATTGTTTGATTCCGCAGGGCCGCGGTGGAGGTCCCCTAGAGTGGGTCTGGCATTGCTTTGTCGCTCCGACCTAGCCCTTCTCCCCCTCGTGGCGACGAGCCACGCCCGCTAAGCCCTATTCCAGAGGGTTCTGCGGCTGCTCCGGGTTCTGCTCCTCCTCGTCAAGAGGGGGGCAACCTTGAAGCAGGGGAGACTGGCCCAGCCGAGGCGGCGGCATCCACAACTTCGGCTCCGCCGCAACCAGCTACTACCAAGACTACCTCAGCACCAGCACCAGCACCAACTCCGACACCAGCACCAACTCCAGCAGCAAGATCGCCAGCAGCAGCACCAAGCCCAGCAGCAAGAGCACCAGCGCCAAGCTCCTCCGCCTCGTTTGAGACTTCTCAGTCTCGGCGAGAAAGTACCCAAACAGCTCCCAAGGGAAAGTCTGCTTCGAGCACTTCCTCCTCCCAGCAGCCCAAGGGAAAAAAGGCCCCTGACGCCACCAGGACAGCGTTCGTCGAGGCTGGACAGTGGACTCTTGCATCCATGCTTCCCAAGAAGCCTCCAGCACCGAAGGACGCCCCTGCCGAGCCAGCTGATGCGCAACAGATGGTTTTGCACACCAGCCCGGCCCTTGCCCTGGTTGAGAGGAAGGAGGCGCATGCGAAGGGCTTGGTGGCGCCCCATATGCCCACCGGCGAGCGATACCCTCCGAGCCTGATCGGATTCGTCATGAATTGGAACAAGGCAGAGTTCGTCAACAACAACGATCTTTCGAAGCAGTTCGGCCCTGCAGAATTTGCTGCTCAAATGAACACAGCCGCTAAGGCAATCAACCTCGCGGGTCGGATGATGGAGGTACGTTACTTCCTTAGCATGTTGTAGATATTGATGACATAACCATTAGTCCCCGAGCCTCCGGGGGAGTAACTTGTTACTCCGCCGGATGCTCCTTAGAAAACTACCGTAGCTCCATGATAACTTCAAATATGCACACACCTAAAGCCGGGTTAAGTTCCACTTGGCCCGGATTTTGATAACTTCGAATATGCACACACCTAGAGCCGGGTTAAGTTCCACTTGGCCCGGATTTTGATAACTTCGAATATGCACACACCTAGAGCCGGGTTAAGTTCCACTTGGCCCGGATTCTGATAACTTCGAATATGCACACACCTAGAGCCGGGTTAAGTTCCACTTGGCACGGATTTTGGTAACTTCGAATATGCACACACCTAGAGCCGGGTTAAGTTCCACTTGGCCCGGACTTTGATAACTTCGAATATGCACACAGCTAAGTTGTATCTTTGTATTCTTTTAGGTGACCACCAACAGCCGGAGCGCTGAGTTTTAGCGTCTCCTGGACACTCATAAGATGCTGCGTGCCAAACATAATGCACTCCTCGCTGAACATGAGAAACGGGGTAGGTTTCTTCCTTGACACTTCTCTGTTTCCTTTCATCTTCTTCTGCCGAACTAATCCCTCATTTGGTTTTCGCAGCTGGGGTGGAGGCTGAGAATAAGCTTATGAGGAAGAATTTGGATCAGATCAAGGGTAAGTTACATCTACTCAACCTTGCTTATTCTTTTCATCCTCTTTCCTCCTTGGCTCGGTAAACATTCATATCCCAGCTTTGCCGGATTGACAAACTATTTCAGTATCGCTGGAAGATAGTGTGCCCGTGCCTGATATGATGCTGCATTTTCTCGAACAAGCAGGGCAGCATCAGGCCGAGCTTAAAAAGAAAGACGATGAGCTTGCCCTCCTCCGAACCAAGGATGATGAGATCGCCAAGCTTAAAGCCGAGATGAAAAAATTGAAGGCACAACATTAATCCAAGCTCCCAAAGGCCGGCCAAGACTATACCGAGGAGCGCAAACGCCTCAACCTCCAAATTGCTAAGGACCGAGAACTTCTCCAGGAGTCCGACGTCAAGCTTGAGTCGGCGAATGTTGAACTTGTGCAGCTTCGCAAAAGACGTGATGACTGTACCAGGGAGTTGACTCGGGTCCTCAGCCATATTTCACGTGAGTTCCTTTCCCTTATCCGGCATATTTCTCCGGGTTACTTCACATATCTTTTCTTTATCTGTTTCTCTTATCTCGTTTTCAGGCAAATTTCCAGAAGGCACTACCATCGCGAGCACTGCTGTTGCTGATTTCCGCCGAGAGAGGGGTACTCCCGTTGGTCCTGACGCAGAAGAGATTCCCTATGATATGGAGGACCTGCTGGTCAGCCTGTCATCTCGCGTGGAAATCATCAAGAACTATGGCAAGGATATCCTTGACGCTGTAGTCCGAATCTTCAACACATTTTGGCCTACAGAAGACACTCCGGAGGGAACCGCACTTCTTGTTGAAAAATTGATGGAGTGTGAGACCCAGCTCGACCTTTGGGGGGAATCCGCTGGACGTGCCGCAGCTGAGACCGTTGTCCACTACGTACTCACGTGGTACGAGAAGATCGACCTCAATCTCTTAACGCGCATGCGCACCGGATCCAAATGGACCAGTGACCCGGAGTGGGTAGCTCGGCGCAAGGCTTGCGCCCACAGCCTCATCGAATATGCTCCCATTCACGAATGGACTGAGGGACCGAGCTTCTAGGAAGCCGCCGGTGACAAAAACGCTGAGAACGTTGAAGATGGGTCGGATGAGGACGAAGAGGGCGATGCCTCAGACATTGAAGACAGCGAAGATTACGCCGAACTTCCTCCTCCTGCTGCTCCTTAAGTGAAAAAAAACTTTAAAGTTTATCAGATCCCCGGTATGTCGGGTGGAATTCTATCCAGTACACATGTGATATTTTGCTACTAAGCTTTTATGCCGGATTAACTTGGTCGTAGTCCCCGAGTTTCCTTTTCTTGTTCTTCCAATCTTTTGGCTCGGCTCGTGTCTACCTTGATTCGGTTTTACGACTTACAAATCTGAGCTTCAAAAATTGTCTTAACAATACTAGGAAACTTTTAGGCTTAGCTCAAAATAAATCAGCATAATAAACTAAAAACATACAAGGTTAGTTCGAAGAACAAACGTCGGCTCGATTAAGTTCTTTTCCTTGGTCATTTTTCATGTGCTACGCAATTCCAAACTTGTTCTCTTGCTTGCCATGAAGCCAATTCTTGTTGGACAGCAGCAAGTCGAAGGGTTGGGTTTTTGGTGCTCACACACTACTAATCCGAGTTAAGTAGAACAACTTACTCCAGCTGACGTACAAACAACAAAAGACAATAAATATTATTAAGGCAGTCCCCGAGTTACTGCTCGAGGTGCCAACATCTCATTGATAAGCTCATTGCCGGCATACATACCGACATTTGAGAAGACTCGGATACATATACTTCTCTGCTAAGTGTAGAAAGGACGGAGTAGAGCTACATTCCACGGATGCTTAGATTCCTCGCCGGACCTGTCCGCCTTGTTCTTTTCCTGTGGCTTTGCATCTATAAGATCATAAGAATCATTGTGCAATGCTCTGCTCACAATGAATGGCCCTTCCCATGGAGGAGATAATTTATGCATGCCAGCAGTACGTTGTACCAACCGGATCACCAGATCGCCTTCCCGGAAAACTCGGGGGCTTACTTTCCGGCTATGATAGCGTCGGAGATTTTGCTGGTATATGGCGGATCTGGACAATGCCAATTCTCTCGCTTCTTCCAGGAGATCAACATCATTTTTCCGGGCTTCTTGCACTTCAGCTTCTGTGTATTGGGTGACCCTAGGCGAATCATGCTCTATGTCGGCTGGTAATACAGCTTCTGCCCCATATACCAGAAAAAATGGTGTATAACCCGTTGATCGATTCGGAGTCGTTCTTAAACTCCACAGTACCACTGGTAGTTCTTCTATCCAGCACCCCGCTGATCTTTGCAGCGGCTCAATGAGTCGGGGTTTTATCCCGGATAATACCAATCCGTTGGATCTTTCCACTTGTCCGTTCGAAGCGGGGTGGGCTACCAAGGCCACGTCCAACCGGATCTTCTTATCCCGGCAGAAACGCGCAAATGCTCCTTCCGCAAAGTTTGTGCCATTATCAGTTATGATACTGTGAGGATAACCGTATCTCAAGGTGATGTCTTTGAGAAATGTCACGGCCGTAGCTCCATCACATTTCCCCTTGCTGGTTTAAACGGGCCCACCATGTCCAAACACCACACGGCAAATGGCCAGGTGCTTGGTATGGTCTTGAGCTCCGACATTGGCATATGTGCCTTCGTAGCATACCTCTGACAACCATTGCATTTTCTCACCAGATCTTCTGCTTGTTATAAGGCACTTGGCCAGTAGAATCCATGCCGGGAAGCCTTTGCCACCAAGGCTCGGGACGAGGCGTGATGCCCTAACTCCCCTTGATGTATATCTCGGAGGATGTCAAGCCCTTCTTCTGGGTCAACGCATCGCTGAAGGACGTTGGTTACACTCCTTTTGTATAGCTTGGAATTGATGATTGTGTACACCTTTGCTCTCCTTTGAGTTTGCCTGGATAGCACCTCCTCAATGGGTAACGTTCCGTCTTTCAGGAATTGAAATATAGGTAGTGCCCAAGCTGGTATGGCTCGCACAGGGAACACGTCCTCATCAATTTCCATCTGATCCACCGGCATAACTTCAACCGGATCATGCTGAGCAGTCCCCGGGTCTTGCGAAGCAGTCCCCGGGTTTCGCGAACCACCTCCTGTGTCAATGTCCATGGGCATGGCTCCGGATTCTGCATCCTCCGGGACGTAAATTGAGTCGGTTTCTGGGGACGGCCTGATAGACAGTTTTCTGAGGTGTTCCAATGCTACCCCCGGTGGAATTGCTTGTCGGGTTGATCCGAGCTTCGACAATACATCGGCAGCTTCATTTTCTACCCGGGGCACATGGTGAAATTCACATCCCTAAAAGTAACCAGATATCTTCTGCACATGAAATCTGTACAGCGCCATGTTTGGATCAAGGGCGTCCCACAGTCCCGACACTTCCTGTATTACCAAATCTGAGTCGCCAAAGCATAGAATGCGACGTATCCCAATTTCTTTTGCCACTTTGAGCCCATGCACAAGTGCTTCATACTCAGCGACATTGTTTGATGCCGTGAAATGGATCTGCAGCACATATTTCAGCTGGTCCTTCTTTGGCGAGGTAAGTACGATTCCGGCGCCTAGCCCGGTTTTTGTTTTAGACCCGTCAAAGTGCATCCTCCAGTAATTTGGATCTGGTAGCGGTGGTTCGTATTGTATCTCGGCCCAGTCCACAAAAAAGTCAGCCACAGCCTAAGACTTGATTGCTTCTCTTCTGTCGTATTGTGGTGCATAGGGAGCTAGTTCAATTGCCGATTTTGCAATTCTACCACTTGCATCTTTGTTACTCATTATCTCGGATATGGGAGCCTCACATATTACCTTGATGGGATGCTCCTCAAAGTAATGCTTCAACTTCTTAGCTGCCATATACACACCATATGCCACTTTTTGATAGTGTGGGTAGTTCTGCTTTGAGGCAGACAACACCTCGCTCAGATAATATACATGCCTTTGCACTGACTTACCCTCTTCGTCGCGCTCTACCACAATTACTGCACTTACAACTCGGTTGGTTGCGTCTATATAGAGCAACATTGGCTCCTTTGATAGTGGAGAGGCTAACACTGGTGCAGTGGCTAACATCTTCTTTAAGTGACCAAAGGCTTCATTGGCCCGCGGCGTCCAAACGAACTTATCCGACTTTTTCATGAGTTGATAGAGAGGCAATGCCTTTTCTCCCAACCGACATACAAACCGACTTAACGATGCCAGGCAACCAGTGAACTTCTGGACATCGTTAAGACACTTCGGCAGTTCCATTCGCTCAATGGCCCGGATTTTAGTTGGATTAACTTTGATACCTTGGCTAGAAACAAGAAATCCGAGTAATTTTCTAGCCGGGACACCGAAGGTACATTTTTCCGGGTTAAGCTTCATCCGGAACCTTCTTAAGTTCGCGAACGTCTGCCTGATATCATCAAGGAGCGTTTTGCTTTCCTTGGTCTTGATAACCACATCGTCCACATACACTTGTACATTTTGACCTATTTGGTCATGCAAACATTTCTGCATACATCTTTGGTACGTTGCTCCTGCATTACGTAAACCAAACGGCATGGTGCGATAGCAATAAGCCCCATACGGGGTGATAAACGCAGTTTTTATTGGATCATTCGGATTCAGAGGTATCTGGTAGAAACCAGAATATGCATCAATGAATGACAACAGTTCACATCCAGCAGTTGAGTCTATGACCTGATCTGTCCTAGGCAATGGAAATGGATCTTTTGGACACGCCTTGTTCAGGTTCGTGTAATCGATACACATACGCCAAACCGCTGCCACATTCGGATCATCCTTCTTCTTCTCCACCAGCACCGGATTAGATAACCAATCCGGATAAAGAACTTCCATGATAAATCCTGCAGCCAACAATCGAGCTATCTCATCTCCGATGACTTTCCTCCTATCTTCGGCAAAGCGGCGGAGAGGTTGCTTCACCGGTTTTGCTCCGGGTCTCACATTCAAAGAGTGCTCGGCCAACTCCCTCGGAACACCTTGTAAGTCCTGTGTGGACCAAGCAAAAATGTCCCGATTCTCACGGAGGAAGTTGACGAGCTCGCTTTCCTATTTGTCATTTAACCCGGCACCAATTGTTACGGTGTGCTCTGGGAACATATCATCCACAGGCACCTTCTTGGTATCTTTCGTGGCTTGGAATGAGACACTCCCATGCGGGTTACTCAGCACCGACATATACTGCTGCGCGGACTGAGCCAATGCCGCCACCTCTTGAATTTTTCTTTTCTCTTGCGTGATCAGGAGTGACTCGGCTAGATTAGACTCGGCCGACGCACACTCAATGGAACGTCGGAAATCTCCAGCAATAGTAATCACTCCGTTTGGCCCAGGCAACTTCATCTTTAAGTAACTGATGTGACAACTTGCCATGAACTTGTTCAGTGCTGGTCTTCCGAGTATCGCGTGATACGCACTTTCCAAGTTCACCACTTCAAACTCCAAATTCTCAGTTCGGCAGTTATCTCTCGTGCCGAACAATACGTCAACCCGGACCTTGCCTATGGGCTCACAAGAAATGCCGGGCACAATACCATGGAAAGTTGTCCTTGTAGCCTGGAGCATTTTCTCCGAGATACCCAACTTGCGCATTGTATCCACATACATGATGTTAATGCTGCTGCCATTGGCAATCAGTACCTTGGAGAACCTTACATTGATGTTAGGCCCAATGAATGTCGGATCCAGCACTAACGCATACGAACCAGGACTTGGCATAAGCTTGGGATGATCTTTAATGCTCTAGGTGATTTCTTGGTCCGACCAAGGCATATACCTCGTCACTGCTGGCATTACCGCATTCACCTCCATATGTCGGCGCTGCAAGCTCTTTCTGTCTGTTTCCTCAGCGGTAAACACACAGTAACTCTGATGATGCTCTCTGTACTCATTCCTCCCCTCATTTCCAGGGTACCTCTGATCCGGCTGATGCTGGTTTTCTACCTGATGCACTGCATCCCTTCTCTCATGGTTATCATACCTCGGCGGAGGGGGAGGCAACATTAGCTGTTGCGTGTTTGCTCCGGAGAGCAATTGTTGCCGGGGTAACTCCTGCCGAGGTTGATCATTCTGGGGTGCCTGAGCATTCCCCGAACCACCTTGTTCTATTTTACGCATCCACTCACATTGCCTCGTCGTATGACCCATTGGGTTACTCGGATTTGGCGTGTGAAATTTACACGGCTGATCCAACATCGACTCATAAGTGTACCTCGGACGGTCCTTCTTTTCTTGCCACTGTTTCTTCTGCTCTGGCGTCCAAGTTTTCTTGCCATCATTTCTTGGTGTCCATTGTCCCCCTCCAGTTTTCTGACGTTGTTTGCCTCCTGCTCCGAGCTGATCTTGGTTCACAGCTGCAACTTGTTGCAAACTGTACTGGTGATCCGGTCTGTCATCTCTTCTTTTTCCTCTGTAATCATTCCTCCGGGATGATCCGGATCCATCTCTCTAGTAATATTCCTCATTTGACTCGTTTGACACGAGTCTGGGTTGAGTCGGGTCACTCAAAGCATACGAATCAGCAATTCGGATCATCTCTGCCAATGTGGTTGGCATTTTCCTTTGCAACTTCTGCCACAGCTCACTTGCATATCTGCACCCTTGCGCAAACCACGCTATGGCCTGTGACTCTATCACACCCTCACACGAGTTTCTCACGGTACACCACCGGGTTAAAACTCCCGGTCCGTCTCGTTTGGTCTCTGCTTACACATGGCTAGGGTCTGTGGCCTATTTGGCCTCTGATACGTACTTGAGAAATTGCTGATAAACATTTCCTCAAAATCGATCCAGCAGTTAATACTTCCGGGCGGCAAATTGTTTAGCCATACCCTGGCTGGCCCCTCCAACATCTAGGGTACGTATCTCACAACCCATCTCAAGTTTCCTGTAGCAATTTTCACAGCTGTAGCATAGTTTATCAACCAATCCTCCGGCTTAGTACTGCCGTCATACGTCTTTGTGCCTCTAGGTAACTAGAAGTTAGGTACTGGCGGCTCCTTCATGATCCGAGGCCCAAAGCACGCAGGACCCGGTGGACCTTTGACATTCGATTTGTTCCGACCTATACAGTCGATCCAGTTTCAACCTGGCATCATCATGCATCAAATCCCTGCTTCCCAATCTTGACCCTATCACATGATAGTCCGGCCTTGGGTATCCTGCGTTCACCATCTCCGAATCTCCATCATTATACCGGTCTTTCTCTCGTGGAGCAGCTCTCTGTTGCATACCTCGGCCGGCACTTTGCTCTTGCCTTGGTATATTCCGCTACTGCGGTTGTCCTGCTCCTGCCGAGTTTCGCTGTCCGGCATTTCCGTTTACAGCATTTCCTTGACCGGCATTGCCTTGGTCGCGGTTACCTCGGCCAGCTTCACCTCGGCTCGCACTTCGTCGATCATCATTTTTCTGTACTTCTTTTCCTTTTCCCTGCCCGTGTTGGGGTCATACAGGACGATTTGTTTGTTCCTTCTGGCCGAGGTTACTACCTCTTCTCTCCTAGGACCCCCATGAGGAGATGATGCGGCTCCAGAGGATTTCTCCGGGTTACCCACTGCCGAATGAACGATCTTGGAGGCCCCAGCTCTCTCCGGGTTAGCCCTGAGCAATTCCTCATTTTGCCTGTTCGCGATCCAAACCAACTCATTGACCCTATCTTACTGTCTCTGACGGGCCTCACCCGTTAGACCCTCTAGCTCGGATGCAGCAGCGTCTGCTGCCCTAAGGTTCTTAGCCGGGGTACTATACCTCGGCAGCCCCACGGACAAACAGTTCTCTGTCTCCTCAATCCTAGTGTCTCCCTCTTTGTTCATTTCGCTTATGAGGTTTCTCCCTTTACTTTTACAGTATCAACTTTGTTTGCCTTTGCGTACTCACGCAGCGTCATGTCAACGACTGCTGAGCCGCGGCTATCTTTTTCGCACCCTCCAGTATTTTTTGCCTAGTTTCCTCTAGCTTGGCATGTGCCTGAGCCTGGTCTACTTCTGCTACTACAGGGTTTTGCTAAGCTATGCATCGCTTCCTGCAGCACATTCCCAGGCCTCTCTAGTGGAGGACCTCTACATTTCCTCGGTGCCTTAGGCGTTACCTCCGGATCTGGTGCCGGATCCTTGCTTGCGCCTGCACCAGGCGCAGTCATCATCACCTCAGCACGGTCTAGGGAGCGAGTGATACGCGCCCCGTGAACCACGCTAAGGGGTGGCTCCCCTGCTTCGACGATGTGCCGCGGATGAACGCACGACACATCGACAGCAACGTAGACCTTGTGCGCGCCGAGCTTGATGAAGAGGCCGTTGCGTGGAAGCGGGCGCGTGCCGAAAGCAGCCAGTGTTGTCGCTGACAAAGTCCAACGCTCCAAAGCGCTGAACGAGCCCGGAGACGATGCGTTCGCCAGTGCCGATGAGGTTTCCCGTCCGGATCTTGACCC
>CAJUXJ010000238.1:0-30876 GCA_910589775.1 Avena eriantha
CACATGGATCCACTAGAGTTTAGTGCATGTGTGTTCTTTCAGAAACCACATGGATCGACTAGAGTTCATTGCATGTGTGTTCTTTCCCTAAACCACATGGATCCACTAGAGTCATTGGATGTGTGATCTTTTCACAGACCACACGGATCCACTAGATTTCATAGCATGTGTGTTCTTTCAGAAACCACATGGATCGACTAGAGTTCATTGCATGTGTGTTCTTTCCTAAACCACATCGAGTCCTATAGAGTTCATTGGATTTGTGATCTTTTCACAGACCACACGGATCCACTAGATTTCATAGCATGTGTGTTCTTTTCATAAACCACATGGATCCACTAGAGTTCATTGCATGTGTGTTCTTTTCATAAACCACATGGATCCACTAGAGTTGATTGTATGTGTGTTCTTTTCCTAAACCACATGGATCCACTAGAGTTGATTGGATGTGTGTTTTCTCATAAACCCATGGATCCACTAGACTTCATTGCAGTGTGTGTTGTTTTCATAAACCACATGGATCCACTAGAGTTCATTGGATTGTGTGTTTCGTTTCATAAACCACATGGATCCACTAAAGTTCATTGCATGTGTGTTTGTTCCTAAACCACATGGATGCACTAGAGTTCATTAGATGTGTGTTTCTTTCACATTACCACATGGATCCACTATAGTTCATTGGATGCGTGTTCTTTTCATAAACCCCATGGATCAATAGAGTTTAGTGATGTGAGTTCTTTTAAAAATCCACATGGATCCACTAGATTTCATTAGAGTTGTGTTATTTTCGTAAACCACATGGATCCACTAGAGTAATTGGATGTGTGTTCTTTCATAAACCACATGGATCCCCTAGAGTTCATGCATGTGTGTTCTTTCCCGAAACCACATGGATCTACTAGAGTCATTGGATGTGTGTTCTTTTGAAAACCACATGGATCCACTCGAGTTCATACCATGTATGTTCTTTTCATAACCCACATGGATCAACTAGAGTTCAATTCATGTTGTTCTTTTCCTAAACCACATGGATACACTAGAGTTCATGGATGTGTGTTTCTTTCACAGACCACATGGATCCACTAGAGTTCATTGGATATGTGTTTTTTCATAAACCACATGGATCCACTAGAGGTTAGTGCATATGTGTTCTTTTCAAAAACTACATGGATCCAGTAGAGTTCATTGCATTGTGTTGTCCTTTTCAGAACCAAATGGATCCACTATAGTTTATTGCCTGTGTGTTATTTTCATAACTACATGATCCACTAGAGTCATTGGATGTGTGTTGTATTAGTGTGCTTCATTGTGGTATTGGAAACGAGCACATGCAATGATGCCATGCATCAGTGTTGTTTTCTCATAAACCCCATGGATCCACTAGACTTCATTGCATGTGTGTTCTTCTCATAAACCACATGGATCCACTAGAGTTCATTAGATGTGTGTTCTTTTCATAAAACCACATGGATCCACTAGAGTTCAATTCCTTGTGTATTTTTTCATAACCCACATGATCACTAGAGTTCATTCATGTTTGTTCTTTTCCTAAACCACATGGATGCACTAGAGTTCATTGGATGTGTGTTTCTTCACAGACCACATGGATCCACTAGAGTTCATTGGATATGTGTTCTTTTCATAAACCACATGGATCCACTAGAGTTAAGTGCATGTGTGTTTTTCAAAAATCACATGGATCCACTAGAGGTTCATTGCATGTGTGTTATTTTCATAAACCACATGGATCCACGAGAGTTAATCAGATGCGTGTTATTTTCATAAACCACATGGATCCACTAGAGTTTCATTGCATGTGTGTTCTTTCCCTAAACCACATGGATCCACTAGATTTCATTGCATTGTGTGTCCTTTTCCCTAAAGCACATCGATTCCACCAGAGTTTGTTGCATGTGTGTCCTTTTCAGAAACCACATGGATCCCCTAGAGTTCATTGGATGTGTGGTTCTTTTCATAAACCACATGGATCCACTAGAGTTCATTGCATGTGTGTCGTTTTTCCTAAACCACATGGATCCACTAAATTTCATTGCATGTGTGTGCTTTTCAGAAACCAAATGGATCCACTATAGTTTATTGCATGTGTGTTTCTTTTCATAAACTACATGGATCCACTAGAGTCATTGGATGTGTTGTGTATTAGTGTGCATCATTGTGGTAGTGGAAACGAACACATGCAATGATGCCACTACATCATGTGTGTTTTTCTCATAAACCACATGGATCCACTAGACTTCATTGCATGTGTGTTCTTTTCATAAACCACATGGATCCACTACAGTTCATTGGATGTGTGTTCTTTTCATAAACCACATGGATCCACTAAAGTTCATTGCATGTGTGTTCTTTTCCTAAACCACATGGATACACTAGAGTTCATTAGATGTGTGTTTCTTTCACACAGACCACATGGATCCACTATATTTCATTGGATGTGTGCTCTTTTCATAAACCACATGAATCCACTAGAGTTTAGTGCGTGTGTGTTCTTTTCAAAAATCCACATGGATCCACTAGATTTCATTGGATGTGTGTTATTTTCATAAACCACACATGGATCCACTAGAGTTAATTGGATGTGTGTTCTTTTCATATACCACATGGATCCCCTAGAGTTCATTGCATATGTGTTCTTTCCCGAAACCACATGGATCCCACTAGAGTTCATTGGATGTGTGTTCTTTTCACACACCACATGGATCCACTAGATTTCATAGCATGTGTGTTCTTTCATAACCCACATGGATCCACTAGAGTTCATTGGATGTGTGTTCTTTTCATAAACCTAATGGATCCCCTAGAGTTCATTGCATGTGTGTTCTTTTCCTAAACCACATGATCCACTAGAGTTGATTGGATGTGTGTCCTTTTAGAAACCACATGGAACCACTAGAGTTCAACGCATGGGTGTTCTTTTCATAAGGCACATGGATCTGCTAGAGTTCATTTCATGTTTGTTCTTTTCCCAAACCACATGGATACACTAGAGTTCTTGGATGTGTGTTTCTTTCACATACCACATGGATCCACTAGAGTTCATTGGATCTGTGTTCTTTTCATAAACCACGTGGATCCACTGTGTTTAGTGCATGTGTGTTCTTTTCAAAAACCGCATGGATCCAATAGAGTTCATTGCATGTGTGTTATTTTCAATAAACCACATGGATCCACTAGAGTTAATTGGATGAGTGTTATTGTAACTACCTCGGACCCTACGCTCTAAGTTCAAGCCTGGATGAATCGAAAAGTGGTTAAAATAGTACAACGGGGCCTAGAGGACCGCACACATGTAGACCCGTCGGCCGTCCTAACCACTTCCAAGACATCGGGACAAGAGAGAGCGGCGTAGGTAACAGGCGAAGAGATCAAATACATACACAAGTGAGTATGTATGGAAGCTACCGTACAACAGTTTTCAGAGCCATTCCATCTAAAAGAAATAGAAATATTGTAACGCCATACGGCAAGATTCAAATATCCTAGATAGAGATAATAGTTTAGGATAGCTCCTCATACATTAAACATCAGAGTATCAGGCGGAAGAGGAAAACAAGATCCGAGTACGGATAAGAAGCAAATCGGCATAAGATGCCACATAAATAAACACATCCCGCCCATAGATCTCACGGATCCCCGTTCCCCGGAATCTCTACACCGAGTTATCGTTGCCAACATCATCTGTCTCCTCCACCCAGTATCCATCTTGCGAATACACCTGTTCATCTGAATCAAACAATTTATCGTGTGAGACCCTAGGGTACTCAGCAAGTCTTAATGCCTCTAAAGGGGACATATACCTTGGGTGATGCAATTGCGCAAAAGATAATAACTAACAAGTCTATAGATACTCGCTAACATCCGCCTAACCAATGATAGACGGATGTCCGTTAATTAATAACAAAAGTTATAACAGTATAATTAACAGATCCATCCTCCTTCTCGCTTACCAACGAGAAGCGGACGAACAACCCATCCGTTGGCAGTTTTATTAACCATTCCATGCATATTACACTATTACTAGTCAGGTATTTCGTCAGATTAAAAGCAGTAGCTATTACTTATACTTGTCTATGACCGAGAAATTGTGCTCCAAGTCGTCCATAACCGTGGACACGGCTTTCAGAAAGATTTACCCTGTAGGGGTGCACAAATAGCAACACACACTCGATCAACCTCGGAAAAACCAACTCAAAACCCACGAGGCATTCACGACAAAGCGATCACAGGATCATAAATATTTTAGGGGTCCACCCCATTAAGCTACCCGCAACAAAGTTGGCCGACTCCGAGACGGACCCAAGGTTTGCGCCAATGGCTGTAAACGACTGGGAACCCGAAAATGTGACTGGGCTTGTCGATACCACGAAAACACTCCGCAATCCAAATAGTATCAGGTGCTCCACGCACAATCTTAATAAATGGTAACATGGCATAAGTACAGGATAGTAAATAAACCCCCAAACTAGTTTGTGGCCCCAAGAAATAGAAATGAATCAAGCTCTGGCTCAGGGGGGGTCCATAAGGCCTCCCGGATGTGGATAGTGCGAATAGTTCAAGGAACAGAATCAAGTACTCGGGGTACTACAGGACACAAGTGAGCATGAAACCAAATAGCAGATATTGCCCACTGGTGCCTCTTTCATTAGTTATCCCATACTACTCAGGTTAAGTTGTTTAGGTACCTCGTTATCCATCAGACACTCACATACCCTACACATGCTATTCTACGACTCGCATGTCTCAAACAACTCCTGTAGTAATGGCTCATGGATGGAGGAACAAGCTTCGGTGGGGTTTAGAAGTAAAGGCTATGCAGTACTTGGGATTCAATTTAATGCAATCGCGACTCAATGATGCAAGAATAAGATCGAGGCAATAGGTACTATATGTATGCAAGCATTGTGGTAGTGCTTGCCTGGTAGCTCAGTTGAAGCGAGAGATGGATCTGGGTAGAACTCCTGTGATTCCTGATAATTCGAAGAAGAACCAAACAAACAAGGGCCAACATAAATAAAGTGCACAATCATACGAATTAAAATGCGACAAGCAAACAAGCATGCCATGATGAATGATGCACAATTTACATGGCAATAATGTAGCATGGCATGGTGAGGTGTGGGGTACAAGAATAAAGCATTTTATTATTTATGTGGTCAAGTTTTATTGCCATAAATAGTTCTGATTTTTAATAATGACATGATGCATGCTTCAATTCATAACATGGAGTGCATAGTTAGAACGGGCTCGTCGCGCTGATCGATTTAGACATATTATTTGTCAAATTTAGAGTTATAGAATTAAAGTTATTAATTATTTAAGAAAAGGCATTTTTATTACATTTAAACAATTTCGAAAAATTTAAAGTGCTCAAATAATATTTTGAATAGCAAATTGAATTCCTCACATTTTTCTGATTCAAAAACATATAATATTTGTATTATTTGGAATTACAATTTAAAAGTTTTTAAATACAGAATTTAAATCATATTAAAACATTTCTGAAATCATTTTATTTAAACAGATAAACAACCAGTCTTTTTACACCCAGAGGTAGCTAGCCCCAGACGTTGATGGGTGGGACCAGTGCTGACTGGGCAGAATCGGCGCGCAGCGGACTTTTTCCACCGGCGCAGAAGCTAGCCGGGGAGGCCGACAGGTGGGACCGGAGGCTTCGTAGGCCCACGCGACAGCAGTTGGGCCAGAGGCTGCCACGCGGCACAGAGGGCACTACGGGTTTGAGGCCCAAACTTTGCTGGTACCTTATTGTAAAACTCCACAGAGGCTGATAGGTGGGGTTCGGTGGGAGCGCGGGTTGATGAATACAAAAGCTCGGGTATCTTCCTGTAAAACGCACCGCGACGATGACACGTGGGACCTGGCTGGACCGCGGGTTGTCAGACAAAAAGGTTGGGGGGGATTTGCAAACTGCGCACGGGCTACTGTTTCTCTTCTTTGAATCTGGCGACAGGACGGTGTTCGACAGAGGACAGTGCGCGGCGCGGGGGATCGAACCCGCGACCTGCGGCGCGCACGCAGCGGGGCAGAACCAGTGCGGTAGAGAGGGATGTTGACAGGAGGGGTGGTAGGCGGCTAGGTAAGCTTCTGCGAGGCGCGGTGATGAGCAGACACTCGTGTACGCCGGCGCACAGAGCGTGCTCGACGTGTGGTCCGGCGATCTCCGGCGACCAAGGGGAAAAGGGAGGTGTCAGGGAGGGTGCGTGGCTCACCGCGAGGTTGCCCGTGCAGTCAGATCGGGCCAGGGAGCAGCAGGTCGACGACGATGCAGAGGCCGGCGGATCTAGGGTTTTGGCGTCGGCCTCGTCGGTGTTCTGCGTGGCTGAGCCTTCTCCTCCTCGTCTGCGTGCACAAGGGGGTTGCAGAGGTTCGCCTTGGTCTTCCACGACACCAACACACCACACCCGCCTCCTAGATCTGCTGGTGGACGCCGAAGCCGACGGTGGTGGCCGGAGTTGGAAGGGGTGGTGGCAGGGGAGGAAGGAAAGCAGAGGCGAGGCCCTGGGGATCTGGGCCTGCAAATAGACGAGAGAGAGGGAGTAGGTAGATAAGCAGAGAGGGAGAGGGGAGATGCCATGGGAGGCTCGGGGAAAAAGTGGTTCAGTGGCCACCTTTCCCTCCTCTCCTTCTCGTGCTAGGCAGGGCTCGGCCTGGGGAGTGTGGCTGCAGCTGGGGTCAGCCAAGGGAAGGAAGGGGCTCCACGGGTGGGGCCGGCTTGCAGCGAGAGAGTGAGAGAGAGAGAGGCAGAGAGGGTTAGCTAGTTTGGCGGGTAGCTTGGCTCGGTCTATGGGTGGTTAGGGTTAGAGAGGGGTAGCTGGCATGGGGGTGGTCGAGCCAGGGGTAGGCTAGGGCTGGGGTGGTGCCTCGGCATGGTGGGGTAGATCATGGGGTGGTGGCTCGGGTTAGAGAGAAAGAGAGATGAGGGATTAGGGTTTGGGTTTGACATGATCAAACCAAGATCAAGAAAGGGAGGGGTGTGAGGAAGGATAAGGAAATGGAGGTGAGTGTTTTTGTGTTTTGTTGGGCACATGGTGGTGGTATAAGAGAGAGAGAGAAAAAGAGATGAGGTGTTTAGGATATGGTCTCACACGATCATGCATGGATGAAGGGAATGTGGTGGAGTTGAGGTTATTGATGCACATGGCAAAGAAAACAAAATCAAGATGAGGAGGGTTTAGGGTAAGAGCAAAAAGTAAAGAGCCAACAAGAATTGATTCCCAAGGGACCATTATCCACTCAAAAATCCAAGTAAAATCCAAAAGAATAGAATGGTGGTGATTGTTTCATGGCCCATGCATGAGCATTAAATGCCATGTCTAATCTTGTGAAAACAAAATAATAATCATGGCATTTATACACATGCATTCCAAAATATGGAGTAAGGCCAAGCTAAAGGAAAATAGAAGGAGCTTCCATGGGGAGTAGATGGAGATGACCATATTTGAATATAATTTGGACTTGCTAGTGTGTATGTCCCACTAGATGTTTAATAGTCTCAAAAATATTCCAACATGAGCATACATTCCAATACAATCCATATGGAAGCTAGAAATGTTGGAGATATGCCCAAGAGGCAATAATAAAGTGGTTATTATTATATCTTTATGTTTATGATAAATGTTTACATCCCATGCTATAATTGTATTAACCGGAAACATTAATACTTGTGTGTTTTGTAAACATAAAAGAGTCCCTAGTAAGCCTCTTGTTAAACTAGCTTGTTGATTAATGGATGATCATGGTTTCCTGATCATGGATATTGGATGTCGTTAATAACAAGGTTATATCATTAGGAGAATGATGTGATGGACACACAACCATAGTAAGCGTAGCATAAGATCAAGTCATTAAGTTCGTATTGCTATAAGCTTTTAAATGCATAGTAACCTAATCCTTCGACCATGAGGTTGTGTTAATCACCATCACCGGATGGGTACTTTGATGACATCAAACTCCACTTCGTAACTGGGTGGTTATAAAGGTGTCATTGGGTATTCTGAAAGTATGTGTTGAAGCGCATGGACCAAGATTGGGATTTGTCCATCCATATGACGGATAGGTATGCTCTGGGCCCTCTCAGTGGAATGTCATCTAGTTAGCTTGCAAGCATGTGACTGGGTCACAAGGGATGACATAACATGGAACGAGTAAAGAGTACTTATCAGTAACGAGGTAGAACTAGGTATGGAGATACGGACGATCATACCTCGGATAAGTATAGTATCGCGTGACAAAGGGAATTGGTTTCGTATGTAAATGGTTCTATCGATCACGAAGTCATCGTTGAGTATGTGGGAGCCATTATGGATCTCCAGGTCCTGCTGATGGTTATTGATAGGAGATGTGTCTCTGTCATGTCTACACATTCACGAACCGTAGGGTGACACACTTAAGGTTCGAAGTTATTTTAAGTAGATATGGAATGTGCGTTGGAGATCGAATGTTGTTCGGAGTTTTGGATTGGATCCGGGACATCACGAGGAGATCAAGAATTGTCCGGAGAATAAGATTCATATATTGGGGATCATTTTCTGAGTTAGGAAATGTTCCGGAGTATTTGTATGAGGATTCTAAAAGGTTTCGGAATGTTCTAGAAGGTTCTGGAAGATTTCTTGGAGTTTGCTTGAAAACCAAGAAAGGATCAAGGAGTCCTTGTGGGGCAAGACAAGGAGTCGTGGGGGAGGAGGACTCCTCCCCCCTCCCAATCCGCCGACCAAGGAAGGGAGGGGAGTCCTACTAGGACTCCCCCTCCCATGGCGCCTCCCTCCTTTAAATAGAGGGGTGGAGGCGCCACACCCTGGCCCCCTCCACTACTCCAGCTCCTAGCCGCCTCTCTCCTCCTCCTTTCTTCTGCTCAGGCATAGGTGAAGCCCTGCAAAATTCTCTACTCCACCACCACCACGCCGTCGTGCTGCTGGGATTCCGTGGAGAAGATCTACTACCTCCGCTGCTCGCTGGAACGACGAGAGGAAGGTCTGCTTCGACTCCGTACGTGTGACCGACTGCGGAAGCGCTGCCGGAACGTGGCGCCGGAAGGATCATCCACACGATCTTGAGATCGGCAAGTGATCGACTACATCAACCACGAGATCCAATCTCATATCGCTTTCGGATCTACAAGGGTTAGTACAGATCTATCTCGTTGCACATGTCTAATAGATTAGATCTTGGCTTTTATCTAGATTAGATCTGGGTTTTGTTCGTTCTTGCGGTAGAAATTTTTTGTTTTCCGTGCTACGAACCCATCAGTGGTATCAGATCCGTGTCTATGCGTAGATCTGTTGCACGAGTAGAACACAATGGTTTTGTGGGCGTTGGTGCTCGTGCCGTCTTTTGCTTTGTGTACTTTGCATCTTGCGGTATGGTGGGATGAAGCGGCTCGGGCTAACCTTACATGTGATCGCACATGAGACTTGCTCCACACTTGACGTGTAACTTGCTTTGCACAAGTGGCTTTGCGGGTGTCTGTCTCTCCCACCATAGTATAGATCAAATCTACACTTTGCACTTGATAGCACTTGTATCAACATTGTGGTTCATGTTCGTAGGTAAGATCCATTCTTATTCGAAAGCCTCAAGCCACGTAAAACATGCAAAGAAAATTAGAGGCGTCTAACTTGTTTTTGCAGGGGTTTGTGATGTGATATGGCCATCATGTGATTGTGATTATATTTGATGTATGCAATGATCCTTGTTGTAATATGGCAACCGGCAGGAGCCGAATGGTTGTCTTCAATTCTGTTAAGACCTGCGTGTCTATTCATCTTGTAATAGCTTTGTTCCAAGTATTTGTAATAGTTGCTAGTGATGATGGACAACCATGAAGCGGCGCCACTGACCTTGACGCCATGCTGGTGATGATGGAGATCATGTACGTGCTTTGGAGATGGAGATCAAAGGCACAACAAGAAAGGGCCATGTCATATCACACTAATTATGAATTGCCTGGATGTTAATCCTTTATGCATCTTGTATTGCTTAGATCGCGACGGTAGCATTATAAGATGATCCCTCTCACTAAATATCAAGTAATAAAGTGTTCTTCCTTAGTTGGCACCGTTGCTAAGACTCGTCGTTTCAAAGCATCTCATGATGATCGGGTGTGATAGACTCTACATGTGCATACAACGGGTGCAAGCCAGATTTGCACATGCGAAAACTAAGGTTAACCTTGACGAGCCTAGCATGTACAGACATGGTCTCGGAACACGGAATACCGAAAGGTAAAGCATGAGTCATATGGATGATATGATGAACATGTTGATTGTTCGCCTTTAAAGCTACATCATCTCATGTGATGATCGGACTTGGTGTAGTGGATTTGGTTCGTGTAATCACTAAAACAACTCGAGGGATGTTTTTTTGAGTGGGAGTTCATTTGTAATTTGGATTAGTCGAACTCAATTTATCATAAACACAATCAAAGTGAATTTGCGTAGTTTGTTGTAGTCACTAGCATCCGTTCACCACCTTACGCTTAGTTATAGTTGAGATAGTGGAACTATAGAAATTCTGGATATTTACTTTACGAACTGGTATCGTATTGTTTTAAATGTCAATTTAAAGTTTATAAGTCCTATTGCAAACTTTCAGCAAACTCTATTTGCTCCATGAAGTTTAATAAGTAGTATTAAATCAAGAGTAACAATTCCAGTGTTAGTATCTAATGTATCATGTTTGCCTCCATGATTCTTGATACTCAAAAGATTGTTTTTAATATCAAGTTTATCTAAGAGCTGAAAGCAATGTTTCAGAAACCATCGTATGTGAAAGATATTGCGATATCTAAAACAATGTGTTGGTTACAACATGATAGAGTATACGTCCTCATATTTGATGAGAATTTGTGAAGGTTGGAGACGCTAGTCGTCCTAATCCTCCAAAGGTTTTGAAAAAGAAACATTATACTCGCAATTCACCTTTATAAGCTATAGCAGCTTGATCATGAAAGTTGTCATGATAAGGATGAATAGAAGATGTAAGTAAAATGTTTACTACACTAAAATATTACTAAAGAATGGATTTTTGAAAGAACACCAAACATTTGATGATGGTGATCCACGTCAAATTGAAAGTCCAAAGATATTAGTGGTTGACTATATACGCTTTGTACCATGTGTCATGTTGATGACACCACTATTGATGTTGATAGATTCTTTTAAAAGAAAAGGAATTGCTGAAAGAGAATCTATAAAATATTTGGCAGAAAATAAAAGGTTGGAGATGTCCAACTTAGGCATATAGAAGATATACATGTTATGGTTGTATTCCTTGCTTGTTAAACAATGTGGTTCTCCGCTATTGGATACCGAATTGGTTGGTATGAAGTGTCATACAGGACAACACAATTCATGAACTGCAATGGCCTAAGTAACTAGCAAGAGAAAATGTGATGATGTTCATCGAAAACAAACAAAGGGTTGTTGTGTTGCTCGTTAACATCAAAGCTTGCCTTCAAGATTTGTTTCAATAATTGTTATTTTGATCATGTATTATGACGACAAAAGGTTGTTCAAATAATTACCGTATTCCATAATAGATGGATAATATACAAGTCTGGTAGGAGAAATAACGACCATAAAACTAATGCTAAAATGTCGCAAGACAAATGATTGAAAGATCACTTGCGAAGTGACATCGTCGTTTAAATTATATCGAAAGGGATACATGAAGAAACTCCATGTTGATGGATTTTTGGAGTCTTTGATTTGGATCAAATGACGCTTGTGATACTTTCCTGGAGATAATTAAAACTCCGTTCGTAGGCCAAAAGAGGAACGGACGACTAACTGATTGGAATTTGTACATATTGATGTATATAGTCCATTATGTGTAGTCGTGGGCGATGGATTTCTCAAATGCTTTCCCCGAAGATTTGAGTGAGTATATGTATATACTTACTCAATAAGGAAGAAGTATGAAACATTTGAAAAATGTTCAAAGACTTTCAAGATGAAGTGGAAAATCATTGTAACAAGAAAATAAAAGAGTTTATGATTGGATCATAAAGAAAGATGTTTGAGTTACAAGTTTAGCAAAACACCTAAGATTTGAGGAATCGTTCCATGGATTTGCATTTCCCAAAACACCATAGGAGTATGGAGTGTTCGAGATATGTAATGAAACCTTGTTTTACATGGTAAGATCAAAGGTGTCATTTATAAAACTGCCATTATATTTTAAAAATTAAAGCTTTAGTGACTACCTCTTTTACACTGAAAAGAGCTCCATCGTGATCCGTTGAAATGACACCATATGAGTTATGGTTTGGGATAAAACCCGAATTGTCTTTTCTTAAATTTTGGTATGCTATGCATGAGTAAAATGTTTACAACCAAAGTCGGATAAGCACGTCTTTGTAGGTTATTCCAAAGAATTTGTTGGGAATTTCTCCATAATGCCAAGGACAAAAGAGTTTGTCGCTTGGAACGTCAAGTTTCTTGAGAAGGAATTTTTCATGAAAAGTTAAGTGAGAGGACAATAGAACTTTGATAAGGTTGTTGAACCTTAGCTATATGTGCTAAGTAGCGCAGTGCCGGAAAGTGTCTCAGTGGCGGCCACAATGCTCATGGCTCTCGTGATTACAAAAGGTGTGATCTCGGAGATTAGAGTTCCTATAGAACCGTGTGGGTCGGTAAGAATCAAATAGTAAGATTTGATAAGCAAGTCGTTATTGTTTTGACAATAATGAACCGGCTACATGCAAAGAAGCGATGATGGTCCCTGACTCCATAAAATGATTACAAGTCAAGGAATCCGTGATAGTATCCATACACGAGAAATCAAGTTTCTGAACTTAGAAGACCCTCCGGAAAGGCGTGAAGCCTATCGGTCGTGTTCGGATCTATAAAGAATTAGACATGGATGTTTCAAATCTATGAAATAGTCGGCATGTCGGCAAGAGTTTACGACAATGTTCAAGGAATTGACTATGATAAGATTTGATCTTTCATAGTGATATTTAGTCTGGACGGATTAATGTAGCAATCACTACATATATTTTGGTATATGGTAGTTGAACAAACAAAACAAGTTCTTCTAATAGAATGGTTACCTAGGACGTGTACATGACACTATCCAAAGGGTTTTGTTAATTCAAAGGATGCTAAAAGAGTATGCAAAACTTCAATGGTTGAAGTGAGCATCGCGGAGTTGGAATCTTCACTGTGATGAAACCGTTAAAAGGTTTAATTTCATCAGAGACGATGAAGATGTTTGCATTCTGCAAGAAATTAAGTGGGAGAGCTAAGACATATTTCTAATACATTATGTGAAAGACATATTGTTGATTAGAAATAATGTATCTTTTATTGACACAGGTTAAGAATTTCATTTCGATGAAAGACTTAGGCATAACTCAAGAATTAGGCATCAATGTCTATATGGATAGATTGAGGCGCTGATATGGTTTTGCCAAATGTACATAGATAAGATGTTGAATGAGTTCAATATGGAAACAACAAGAAAGGTTCTTGACGCACGGAAAGGACTAAATCAAGATTCAAGTGTGTTGACACGAGATTCAAGTGTTTTAACACTTGGTGAAATCACAAGAATATTTTGATCAATCATTCTTTGAGATGTACACATCCAGATATGTCCTATGCTCTAAATGTTATGAGCATATACCAGAATGATTCATAAGATGATCATTGGATAATAGTAAAGATATTCTTATGAGCTTTGGAAGAACTAAGAATATATCATGTATAAGTGACAAATAGTTAAAGGTAGTTGATTGTAAAGTGTTACATTCATACTAGTTTTGTCACAAGATACAAATTAAAATTATCTCAAAATTTAGACTACGGGTGGCACAATATAATGGAAAGGATGTTCCATGATGGATTTGGATGAGTTCCAAAGTTGAGATATTGTGACGGATACTACAACAAAAGGCTAAGTATATAACTGCTGTAGTAGCAGCAAAGGAGGGCATTTGTGTTAAGTAGCTTGTTATCAAACTAGGTGTGGTTCATAGCGGGATAATACTATGAAGATACATTGTATGACAATTGTATCAACATAATTTAATCCCAAGGAACTAAAGGTCTCACCAAAGGACCAAATTTATACAATGCCATCTCAATGGAGAATGAGTAATGCGTAGAGACGCAAGGACATGCAAATACACACGGACCTGGAAGTGTCAGGTCCGAAGATTATGTTTACCACTAGCAATAGTATCTATACAACACCAGAATGCCATAGGTGTTGAATGCACAAGTTTTTGACTAGATTATTGACTCTAGTGCAAGTGGGAGACTGTTGGAGATATGCCCAAGAGGCAATAATAAAGTGGTTATTATTATATCTTTATGTTTATGATAAATGTTTACATCCCATGCTATAATTGTATTAACCGGAAACATTAATACTTGTGTGTTTTGTAAACATAAAAGAGTCCCTAGTAAGCCTCTTTTTAAACTAGCTTGTTGATTAATGGATGATCATGGTTTCCTGATCATGAATATTGGATGTCGTTAATAACAAGGTTATATCATTAGGAGAATGATGTGATGGACACACACCCATAGTAAGCGTAGCATAAGATCAAGTCATTAAGTTCGTATTGCTATAAGCTTTTAAATGCATAGTAACCTAATCCTTCGACCATGAGGTTGTGTTAATCACCATCACCGGATGGGTACTTTGATGACATCAAACGCCACTTCGTAACTGGGTGGTTATAAAGGTGTCATTGGGTATTCTGAAAGTATGTGTTGAAGCGCATGGACCAAGATTGGGATTTGTCCATCCATATGACGGATAGGTATGCTCTGGTCCCTCTCGGTGGAATGTCATCTAGTTAGCTTGGAAGCATGTGACTGGGTCACAAGGGATGACATAACATGGAACGAGTAAAGAGTACTTATCAGTAACGAGGTAGAACTAGGTATGGAGATACCGAAGATCATACCTTGGATAAGTATAGTATCGTGTGACAAAGGGAATTGGTTTCATATGTAAATGGTTCTATCGATCACGAAGTCATCATTGAGTATGTGGGAGCCATTATGGATCTCCAGGTCCCGCTGATGGTTGTTGATAGGAGATGTGTCTCTGTCATGTCTACACATTCACGAACCGTAGGGTGACACACTTAAGGTTCGAAGTTGTTTTAAGTAGATATGGAATGTGCGTTGGAGACCGAATGTTGTTCGGAGTTTTGGATTGGATCCGGGACATGACGAGGAGATCCGGAATTTTCCGGAGAATAAGATTCATATATTGGGGATCATTTTCTGAGTTAGGAAATGTTCCGGAGTATTTGTATGAGGATTCTAAAAGGTTTCGGAATGTTCTGGAAGATTTCTTGGAGTTTGCTTGAAAACCAAGAAATGATCAAGGAGTCCTTGTGGGGCAAGACAAGGAGTCGTGGGGGAGGAGGACTCCTCCCCCCTCCCAATCCACCGGCCAAGGAAGGGAGGGGAGTCCTACTAGGACTCCCCCTCCCATGGCGCCTCCCTCCTCTAAATAGAGGGGTGGAGGCGCCACACCCTGGCCCCCTCCACTACTCCAGCTCCTAGCCGCCTCTCTCCTCCTCCTTTCTTCTGCTCAGGCATAGGCGAAGGCCTGCAGAATTCTCTACTCCACCACCACCACGCCGTCGTGCTGCTGGGATTCCGTGGAGAAGATCTACTACCTCCGCCGCTCGCTGGAACAAGGAGAGGAAGGTCTGCTTCGACTCCGTACATGTGATCGACTGCGGAAGCGCTGCCGGAACGCGGCGCCGGAAGGATCGTCCACACGATCTTGAGATCGGCAAGTGATCGACTACATCAACCACGAGATCCAATCTCGTAACGCTTCCGGATCTACAAGGGTTAGTATAGATCTATCTCGTTGCACATGTCTAATAGATTAGATCTTGGCTTTTATCTAGATTAGATCTGGGTTTTGTTCGTTCTTGCGGTAGAAATTTTTTGTTTTCCCTGCTACGAACCCATCAAGAAAAAGGGGTACCACTCATAATACATGCAAAGGTGGCTGCACATATCAATAATGTGAAAACAACATGATGCTAATGTGAGGGCATGTGGAAAATAGAAGTGGATCCATCCCAACCCACATGAGCCAGATTTAAATGCCAAAGGGAAAGTGTAAAAGCTCATGGATAATTAGGATGGTGGAATTATAAGGTGGTGACAAGGAAAAGGTGGTGGAGTTGAATAAAAGATATGCCCCCAACTCAACTTAGGCATCAAGCATTTATCAAGAACCAAATACAATATATCAAGAGCCAAATACCATTAATAATGCATATGAGATAAGAACCAAATGAAAAGGGTTTTATATGATGCTCAAATGCAAGGTGGCATGATGACATGTGCATGATATAATTATGATGCAACAATTTTATGTAGGAAGTAGCAATTATATTACTAGACCATGTAGCATTACATATGTTAGACAGATGGGATGCTACAACTCTCCCCCACTAAACAGGAATCTCGCCCTGAGATTCTAGGAAGAAGAAGAAGACACGAAGAGGGTAGGATACTTGGCACGGAGCTCGTCCTCGCGTTCCCAAGTGGCTTCATCAACGGAATGGTGCGACCACTGCACCTTGCAGAACTTGATGGACTTGTTGCGAGTCCTTCTTTCTGTGACTTCTAGGATTTTTGTGGGGTGTTCCTGATAACACAGATCTTCTTGGAGATTGATGAGTTCATGGTCCACGGTCCTTCCGGGATCCTTGAAGCACTTCTTGAGTTGAGAGATATGGAAAACATCATGGACCTTGAGTTTTTCAGGGAGCTCAAGAGCATAAGTGACTTCTCCCCTTCTTCCACGAACTTTGAAAGGACCGATGTATCTAGGAGCCAGCTTTCCTTTGATACCAAACCGGTGCGTGCCTCTCATGGGAGTGACACGAAGGTAAACAAGATCACCAGGGACATACTCCATGTCCGTGTGCTTTTTGTCATAGTTGCTCTTCTGGCGACTTTGAGCAACCTTCAGGTTTTCAAGAATGATGTGAACCTTCTCCTCCGCTTGAGTTACAATGTCGGGGCCAAACAATGTTCTTTCACCTGCGCCCGACCAACCAATCAAATATCTGCATTTGCGACCATAGAGAACCTCAAATGGTGCCATCTTTAGACTTTTCTGGAAACTATTGTTGTAAGAGAATTCGGCATAAGGAAGGCATTCTTCCCACTTCATGCCGAAAGAGATAACGCAAGCGTGGAGCATATCTTCCAGAATCGGATTGATCCTTTCAACTTGTCCTTGCGACTGAGGGTGGTAAGCTGTGCTGAAGTTCAATTTTGTTCCCAAAGCATTTTGGAAACTTCCCCAGAACTTGGAAGTGAAGATGCTTCCACGGTCTGAGCTGATCTCAAGAGGAACCCCATACAGAGAGACAATTATGTTGATATAGAGTTCAGCCAACTGAATTGTAGAAATTGTTTCCTTGACGGAAAAAAGTGAGACACTTTAGAAAGCCTGTCGATGACAACAAAGATTGCATTGATGCCCTTCTGCGACCTTGGAAAACCAGTTATGAAGTCCATCTCTACTTTCTCCTATTTCCATTCCGGAGGCTTCAATGGCTGTAGAAGACTGGAAGGTTTCTGATTGACAGCTTTAACTCTGCGGCAGACATCACACTCCGAGACATACTTGGCACAATATCGTTTCAACCCAGGCCACCAATATTGTGTTTTCAGATCCATGTACATCTTAGTGCTGCCAGGGTGGATAGAAAGAACAGAATCATGCGCCTCCTTAATAACTTGCTCTCTTAAACCCGGGTAGTTCGGAAAAAACATCCGGTGTTCAAAGAAAAGAGCGCCTTAGTCGTCGACGTGGAAGGTCTCATACTTCTGAAGCTGAATGTTGGATATGCTTTTTTTAGTGTAAGGATCACCAAGTTGAATGGAGCGAACTTTTTCTTCCAAGAGAGGGGTTGCCAGAAGGTTCAGAAGATACCCTTGATCCACAATTTCAAGGTTGAGCTTGCGGAATTCCTCACACAAGAGAGTATGTTGTTCTTCCACCATGAGGTTGTTGACATAAGCTTTTCGGCTGAGAGCATCGGCCATGAAGTTAGCTTTGCCCGGAGTGTCGTTGATTGTGAGATCGAAATCATTAATTGCTTCAATCCACCTCCTCTGATGAAGGTTGAGATCAGGTTGTGTGAATATATACTTCAGACTCTTGTGATCAGAAAAGATCTCGCAACGGTTTCCAAGCAAGTAGTGCCTCCATACTTTCAAAGCAAAGACAACTGCTGCGAGTTCAAGGTCATGTGTAGGATAGTTGACCTCATGCGTCTTCAACTGTCGAGAGGCATAACCAACAACTTGTTTTTCTTGCATAAGGACCACACCCAATCCTTGCAAGGAGGCGTCACAGAATATCTGAAAAGGCTTTGTTGTATCTAGAGGAATCAGGACTGGTGTGGAAGTGAGCTTCTCTTTGAGTGTTTCAAAGCTTGCTTGACATGCAGGAGACCAAAGGTATTTCTTGCCTTTCTTGAGGAGATCGGTAAGAGGCTTCACAATCTTCAAGAAGTTCTGAACGAAGCGACGGCAGTAACTAGCCAAACAAAGGAAACTCCGGCCTTCTTTGACATTTTTGGGTGGAAGCCAGTCAACAATTGTTCGAACAGTTTCTGGGTTGACGGCAATGCCCTTGGCAGAGATGACGTGACCAAGGTAGGTGACTTCAGGCAGCCAAAACTCACACTTGGAGAACTTTGCATACAGGCGGTTCTCACGAAGCTTGTTTAGGACACACCGAAGGTGGTCTTCATGTTCTTCCTTTGACTTAGAATAGACTAGAATGTCATTCAGATAGACCACAACGAACTTATCAAGATACTCCATGAAAACCGAGTTCATAAGCCTCGAGAAGGTGGAAGGTGCGTTGGTGAGACCGAAAGACATGACCGTGTACTCATACAGGCCATAGCGGGTGGTGAAAGCTGTTTTAGGAACATATTCCTTGCGGATCTTGATTTGATAATATCCACTTCTCAAATCAAGCTTTGAGAATACCACAGCTCCAGCTAGCTGATCGAAGAGATCATTAATCCGTGGAAGGGGATATTTATTCTTGATGGTTTTAGCATTGAGAGCCCGATAGTCAACACAAAGTCTATCGGTCTTGTCTCGCTTCTGCACAAAGATGGTTGGGCTACCCCAAGAAGAAGTATTGTGCTGAATGAAACCCAACTTCTCTTGTTCATCAAGCTGACGTTTGAGTTCAGCCAATTCGGCAGGACCCATTTTATAAGGCCGCTTGGAGATAGGAGCGGTTCCAGGTTCAAGTTCAATCACAAACTCAACCTCTCGGTCAGGAGGCATACCTGGTAACTCTTCAGGAAAAACATCTGGGAACTCACAGACCACCAGGACACTCTGAATAGCTTCCATAGCATCATCATTCAGACCCGCCAAAGAGAAAAGCTGAATTGCAGGAGTCAGACTTGGAGAATAGACTATATGGCCTTCAGGAATTTTCAGAGAAACCGAGCGTTCAGCACAATCAATCACAGCTGCATATGATTGTTGCTCCAGGAGAAAGGACCATTAAACGTTTAGGGAGAGGATCCATAGATAACCCATTCTCATCAGCAAAACTTGTAGAGATAAAAGAATGCGATGCACCAGAATCAAACAAAAATCATGCAGGAACTGAGTTAACGAGAAGCGTACCCATCACAATTCCAGGTGAATGCTTAGCTTGAGCGACGTTGCCAAAGTTGGCACGAGCAACCGTAGACCCGGGCTTGGTGTTGATGTTGAGAGCTCGAGGTGGAGGTGCACGAACCATAGAAGAACTTGCCGCAGGTCTTGGAGGTGGTGGAGGAAGAGCTTTGTTGTTCATTGGACAATTCCAGTGTTGGTGCCCAGTGTTTCCACAAGTGTAGCAAGCACCAGGTGGACGTGGAGCAGTGTAGCCAGGGACTCCGCCAGGCGCTCCAGGGTAGTTGTGGTTGTAGCCCCTAGGAATCATGGTGAAGGAGTTTGGTGGCCTTGCCGCGTAGCTTGACGGTCTTGGTGGATTCGGGAGCGACGGTGGGGTGTTAGGAACCCAGACACAACGCTTAGAAGGAGCTATCATAGCTGAAGAGCTTGCTGCATCGCGGCTGTGTTTCTTTCACTCCTCAAACACTTGCCTACTTGCTTCTTCCTGCAGAGCTGTATGTTGGAGTTCTAGAAAAGACCCCGGCCTTGCATGAGTGATTACATATTTGATGGATGCATTGAGTCCTTGCCTAAACCTCTTTTGCTTCTTCTTGTCATCAGAGATCTCGTCGCCACCATACCGAGAAAGGTTCATGAAGTTTCTGATATAGGTATTGACATTGTCATTGCCCTGCTTGAGGTTGAGAAACAATTCCTTCATCCTTTCCATGACAATTTGTGACAGATATTGCTCTTTGAAAGCCGCAGTGAATTGCTCCCAGGTAGGCTGAAACCCAGAGTGGTCTGCCTTCAGGTAATTTTCCCACCACAGAGCTGCATCTCCCTTCAGAAGGTGCGCGACACACTTTACCCATTCTTGCTCAGGAACATCCGCAGTCATCACCAACCTTGACATTTCACGCAGCTAATCATCAGCATCAAGTGGCTGATTAGACACCTCAAATTGGCGTGGGTTGAACTTCCGAAAACTCTTGATGTCTCCTCGCTTGGGAGGTGGAGGTAGCGGAACAAACTCATTCCTCCTGACACTTTCTTCAAATCACTGCTGGTTCTGCTGCATTGCTCCCAAGGCATTAGCAATAATTGCCAACGCAGCCCCTAGTTCAGGTGGTATGTCCTTCTCAGAACGGCGTGGTGGTGCCATCCTGTGATTGATATAAAACACAAGTCAGTACTATAGTGGGGAATAACAATAATCCAAAATAGTACCAAAATGGAATTAACCAAGATTAAAGGATACAATTCACTAAGATGATATTAAAATATCAACAAAGTTCAAGGCACCTAGAGGGTATTAAGCATATCGCACACGACTGAACCAAGAGTGTGGTACACAAAGCTATGAAAGAAAAAAATTGCAAATTTCGGCATTAAAATACCACTACATGCGCAAAACCACTTAACGAATCAGGATTAGCACTCCACCAATTCAATATACAAGAGCGAATGATAAAAGTAGTGGTATGGTCGTGAATCCATCCCGCACTCAAATCATTACTCCGCACATGAATAAGTAAAACACATATCCCACCACCTTCTTCTTAAGAAGAACCTAAAGATTAGTAACTACGGAAACGAACACCCCAAACAAGATAATGTCGGATAACAAGAGTAAGACAGATCGCACCGGTTTACAACGAATCTGATAGATCGCGTCGGTTTACAGAGGCATGTCGGTATGGAATGTACCAACAGTTGATAACCAAAAGGCAGAAAGTGATAACATGTTGGATGCAACAGATAGACAAGGAATTCACACACACACACAACCTATGGTACTACGGAACCCCGAACACGTGAATCCTAGTTTGAATTTTTGAAGAGGATTGAAAACGGTACACTTCCTTACCAGAAAAAGGGTGGGTGGGTGGGTGGGTAAGAAGAAAAATGGAAGCAGTCCTACTCTCACGTTTTGTTTTTCCTTAGTATACATAGATACCAAAAATATTTGCTAGACTGACAACGACCATTTGACTGAGACCATGAAGGGCAGGATGGCTCTGATACCAATTGTAACTACCTCGGACCCTACGCTCTAAGTTCAAGCCTGGAATAACTGAAAGTGGTTAAAATAGTACAGCGGGGGCCCAGAGGACCACCCACGTGTAGACCCATCGGCCGTCCTAACCACTTCCAAGACATCGGGACAAGAGCGAGCGGCTTAGGCAACAGGCGAAGAGATCAAATACATACACAAGTGAGTATGTATGCAAGCTACCATACAATAGTTTTTAGAGCCATTCCATCTAAAAGAAATAGAAATATTGCAACGCCATATGGCAAGATTCAAATATCCTAGATAGAGATAATAGTTTAGGATAGCTCCTCATAAATCAAACATCAGAGTATCAGGCGAAAGCGGAAAACAAGATCCGAGTACGGATAAGAAGCAAATCGGCATAAGACGCCACATAAATAAACACATCCCGCCCACAGATCTCACGGATCCCCGTTCCCGGAATCTCTACACCGAGTGATCGTTGCCAACATCATCTGTCTCCTCCACCCAGTATCCATCTTGCAAATACACCTGTTCATCTGAATCAAACAATTTATCGTGTGAGACCCTAGGGGTACTCAGCAAGTCTTAATGCCTCTAAAGGGGACATATACCTGGGGTGACGCAATTGCAGCAAAAGATAATAACTAACAAGTCTATAGATACTCGCTAACCACCTGCCTAACCAATGATAGACGGATGTCCATTAATTAATAACAACAGTTATAACAGTATAATTAACATATCCATCCTCCTTCTCGCTTACCAACGAGAAAGCGGACGAACAACCCATCTGTTGGCAGTTTTATTAACCATTCCATGCGTATTACATTATTTACTAGTTAGGTATTTCGTCAGATTAAAAGCGGTACTTTAGTTATACTTGTCTATGATCGAGAAACTGTGCTCCAAGTCATCCATAACTGCTGACACGGCTTTCAGAAAGATTTACCCTGCAGGGGTGCACAAATAGCAACACACACTCGATCAACCTTGGAAAAACCAACTCAAAACCCAACGAGGCATTCACGACAAAGCGATCACAAGATTCATAAAATATTTCAGGGGGCCACCCCATTAAGCTACCCGCAACGAAGTTGGCCGACTCCGAGACGGACCCAGGGTTTGCGCTAATGGCTGTAAACGATTGGGAACCCGAAAATGTGACTGGGCTTGTCAATACCGCGAAAGCACTTCGCAATCCAAAACAGTACAGGTGCTCCACGCACAATCTTAATAAACAGTAACATGGCATAAGTACGGGATAGTAAATAAACCCCCAAACTAGTTTGTGGCCCCAAGAAATAGAAACGAATCAAGCTCTGGCTCAGGGGGTCCATAAGTCCTCCCGAATGTGGATAGTGCGAATAGTCAAGGAACAGGAATCAAGTACTCGGGGTCCTACGGGACACAAGTGAGCATGAAAAACCAAATAGCAGATATTGCCCACCGGTGCCTCTTTCATTAATTATCCCATTACTACTCAGGTTAAGTTGTTTAGGTACCTCGTTATCCATCAGATACTCACATACCCTATACATGTTGTTCTACGACTCGCATGGCTCAAACAACTCCTGTAGTAATGGCTCATGGGATGGAGGAACAAGCTTCGGTGGGGTTTAAAAGTAAAGGCTATGCAGTACTTGGGATTCAATTTAATGCAATCGCGACTCAATGATGCAAGAATAAGATCGAGGAAATAAGTACTATATGTATGCAAGCATGTGGTAGTGCTTGCCTGGTAGCTCAGTTGAAGCGAGATATGGATCTGGGTAGAACTCCCGTGATTCCTGATAATTCTCCTACTAGGCGTCTATTCGAAGAAGAACCAAACAAACAAGGGCCAACATAAATAAAGTGCACAATCATACGAATTAAAATGCGACAAGCAAACAAGCATGCCATGATGAATGATGCACAATTTACATGGCAATAATGTAGCATGGCATGGTGAGGTGTGGGGTACAAGAATAAAGCATTTTATTATTTATGTGGTCAAGTTTTATTGCCATAAACAATTCTGATTTTTATAATGACATGATGCATGCTTCAATTCATAACATGGAGTGCATAGTTAGAACGGGCTCATCGCGCTGATCGATTTAGACATATTATTTGTCGAATTTGGAGTTATAGAATTAAAGTTATTAATTATTTAAGAAAAGGCAGTTTTATTACATTTAAACAATTTTGAAAAATTTAAAGTGCTCAAATAATATTTTGAATAGCAAATTTGAATTCCCCACATTTTTCTGACTCAAAAACATATATTATTTGTATTATCTGGAATTACAATTTAAAAGTTATTAAAACAGAATTTAAATCATATTAAAACATTTATTTAAACAGATAAACAACCAGTCTTTTTACACCCAGAGACAGCTAGCCCTAGACGCTGACGGGTGGGACCAGTGCTGACTGGGCGGAATCGGCGCGCGGCGGTCTTTTTCCACCGGCGCAGAAGCTAGCCGGGGAGGTCGACAGGTGGGACCGGAGGCTTCACAGGCCCACGCGACAGCGGTTGAGCTAGAGGCTGCCACGCGGCACAGAGGGGACTGCGGGTTGAGGCCCAAACTTTGCGGGTACCTTATTGTAAAACTCCACATAGGCTGACAGGTGGGGTTCGGTGGGAGAGCGGGTTGATGAATACAAAAGCTCGGGTATCTTTCTGTAAAACGCACCGCGACGATGACAGGGGGGACCTCGCTGGACCGCGGTTGTGAGACAAAAAGGTTGGCGGGGGGGGGATTTGGAAACTGCGCACGGGCTACTGTTTCTCTTCTCTATATCTGGCGACAGGACGGTGTTCGATAGAGGACAGTGCGCGGCGCGGGGGATCGAACCCGCGACCTGCGGCGCGTGCGCAGCGGGGCGGAACCAGTGCGGTAGAGAGAGGGATGTTGACAGGAGGGCGGTAGGCGGCTAGGTAAGCTTCTGCGAGGCGCGGCGACGAGCAGACGCTCGTGCACGCCGACGCACAGAGCATGCTCGACGTGTGGTCCGGCGATCTCAGGCGACCAAGGGGAAAAGGGAGGTGTCAGGGAGGGTGCGTGGCTCACCGCGAGGTTGCCGGTGCAGTCAGATCGGGCCGGGGAGCAGCAGGTCGACGGCGATGTAGAGGCCGGCGGATCTAGGGTTTTGGCGTCGGCCTCGTCGGCGTTCCACGTGGCTGGGCCTTCTCCTCCTCGTCTACGGGCACAGGGGGTTGCAGAGGTTCGCCTTGGTCTTCCCTGACACCAACACACCATGCCCGCCTCCTCGATCTGCTGGTGGACGCCGAAGCCGACGGTGGTGGCCAGAGTTGGAAGGGGTGGTGGCAGGGGAGGAAGGAAAGCAGAGGCGAGGCCCTGGGGATCTGGGGCTGCAAACAGACGAGAGAGAGGGAGTAGGTATATAAGGAGAGAGGGAGAGGGGAGATGCTGTGGGAGGCTCTGGGAAAAAGTGGTTCGGTGGCCACCTTTCCCTCCTCTCCTTCACGTGCTAGGCAGGGCTCGGCCTGGGGGGGTGGCTGCAGCTGGGGTCGGGCAAGGGAAGGAAGGGGTTGCACGGGTGGGGCCGGCTTGCAGCGTGAGAGTGAGAGAGAGAGAGGCAGAGAGGGTTAGCTAGTTTGGCGGGTAGCTTGGCTCGGTCTATGGGTGGTTAGGGTTAGAGAGGGGTAGCTGGCATGGGGGTGGTCGAGCCAGGGGTAGGCTAGGGCTGGGGTGGTGCCTCGGCATGGTGGGGTAGATCATGGGGTGGTGGCTTGGGTTAGAGAGAAAGAGAGATGAGGGATTAGGGTTTGGGTTTGACATGATCAAACCAAGATCAAGCAAGGGAGGGGTGTGAGGAAGGATAAGGAGATGGAGGTGAGTGTTTTTGTGTTTTGTTGGGCACATGGTGGTGGTATAAGAGAGAGAGAGAGAGAGAGAGAGAGAGAGAGAGAGAAAGAGATGAGGTGTTTAGGATATGGTCTCACATGATCATGCATGGATGAAGGGAATGTGGTGGAGTTGAGGTTATTGATGCACATGGCAAAGAAAAAAAGATCAAGATGAGGAGGGTTTAGGGTAAGAGCAAAAAGAATAGAGCCAACAAGAATTGATTCCCAAGGGACCATGATTCACTCAAAAATCCAAGTAAAACTCAAAAGAATAGAATGGTGGTGATTGTTGCATGGCCCATGCATGAGCATTAAATGCCAAGTCTAATCTTGTGAAAACAAAATAATAATCATGGCATTTATCCACATGCATTCCAAAATATGGAGTAAGGCCAAGCTAAAGGAAAATAGAAGGAGCTTCCATGGAGAGTAGATGGAGATGACCATATTTTAATATAATTTGGACTTGCTAGTGTGTATGTCCCACTAGATGTTTAATAGTCTCAAAAATATTCCAACATGAGCATACATTCCAATACAATCCATATGGAAGCTAGACAAAGGGGTACCACTCATAATGCATGCAAAGGTGGCTCCACATATCAATAATGTGAAAACAACATGATGCTAATGTGAGGGCATGTGTAAAATAGAAGTGGATCCATCCCAACCCACATGAGCTAGATTTAAATGCCAAAGGAAAAGTGTAAAAGCTCATGGATAATTAGGATGGTGGAATTATAAGGTGGTGACAAGGAAAAGGTGGTGGAGTTGAATAAAAGATATGCCCCCAACTCAACTTGGGCATCAAGCATTTATCAAGAACCAAATACAATATATCAAGAGCCAAATACCATTAATAATGCATATGAGATAAGAACCAAATGAAAAGGGTTTTATATGATGCTCAAATGCAAGGTGGCATGATGACATGAGCATGATATAATTATGATGCAACAATTTTATGTAGGAAGTAGCAATTCTATTACTAGACCATGTAGCATTACATATGTTAGACAGATGGGATGCTATAGTTATTTTCATAAACCACATGGATCCACTAGAGTTCATTGCATGTGTGTTCTTTCCCTAAACCACATGCATCCACTAGAGTTCATTGGATGTGTGTTCTTTTCACAGACCACATGGATCCACTAGATTTCATAGCATGTGTGTTCTTTTCATAAACCACATAGATCCACTAAAGTTCATTGGATGTGTGTTCTTTTCATAAACCACATGGATCCACTAGATTTCATTGCATGTGTGTCCTTTTCCAAAACCACATGGATCCACTAGGGTTCATTGCATGTGTGTCCTTTTCATAAACCACATGGATCCCCTAGAGTTCATTGGATGTGTGTTCTTTTCATAAACCACATGGATCTGCTAGAGTTCATTGGATGTGTGTTCCCTTCACATACCACATTGATCCACTAGAGTTCATTGGATTTGTGTGTATCAGTGTGCACCATTGTGGTTTTGGAAATGAACAAATGCAATGATGCCACTACAGCATGTGTGTTCTTCTCGTAAACCACGTGGATCCACTAGAGTTCATTGCATGTGTGTTCTTTTCATAAACCACATGGATGCACTAGAGTCATTGGATGTGTGTGTATCAGTGTGCACCATTGTGGTTTTGGAAATGAACAAATGCAATGATGCCACTACAGCATGTGTGTTCTTCTCATAAACCACGTGGATCCACTAGAGTTCATTGCATGTGTGTTCTTTTCATAATCCACATGGATCCACTAGAGTTCATTGCATGTGTGTTCTTTTCATAATCCACATGGATACACTAGAGTTCATTGGATGTGTGTTTCTTTCACAGACCAGATGGATCCACTAGAGTTCATTGGATTTGTGTTCTTTTCATAAACCACATGGATCCACTAGAGTTTAGTGCATGTGTGTTCTTCTCATAAACCACATGGATCCACTAGATGCCATTGCATGTGTGTTATTTTCATAAACCACATGGATCCACTATATGTCATTGGATGTGTGCTCTTTTCATAAACCACATGGATCCACCAGAGTTCATTGCATGTTTGTCCTTTTCCTAAACCACATACATCCACTAGAGTTCATGGGATGTGTTTTCATTTCATAGACCACATGGATCCAATAGATTTCATAGCATGTGTGTTCTTTTCATAAACCACATGGATCTACTAGAGTTCATTGGATGTGTGTTCTTTTGATAAATAACATGGATCCACTAGAGTTCATTCCATGTGTGTTCTTTTCATAAACCACATGGATCAACTAGAGTTCATTTCATGTTTGTTCTTTTCCTAAACCACATGGATACACTAGAGTTCATTGGATGTGTGTTTCTTTCACAGACCACATGGATCCACTAGAGTTCATTGGATATGTGTTCTTTACATAAACAACATGGATCCACTAGAGTTTAGTGCATGTGTGTTCTTTGCAAAAACCACATGGATCCACTAGAGTTCATTGCATGTGTGTTATTTTCATAAACCACATGGATCCACTAGAGTTAATCTGATGCGTGTTATTTTCATAAACCACATGGATCAACTAGAGTTCATTACATGTGTGTTCTTTCCCTAAACCACATGGATCCACTAGAGTTCATTGGATGTGTGTTCTTTTCACAGACCATATGGATCCACTAGATTTCATAGCATGTGTGTTCTTAACATAAACCACATGGATCCACAAGAGTTCATTGGGTGTGTGTTCTTTTCATAAACTACATGGATCCACTAGAGTTCATTGCATGTGTGTCCTTTTCCTAAACCACATGGATCCACTAAATTTCATTGCATGTGTGTCCTTTTCAGAAACCACATGGATCCACTAGATTTCATTGCATGTGTGTTCTTATCATAAACCACATGGATATTCTAGAGCTCATTGGATGTGTGTTCTTTTCACATTCCACATGGATCCACTAGAGTTCATTGGATGTGTGTGTATCAGTGTGCATCATTGTGGTTTTGGAAACGAACACATGCAATGATGCCACTACAGCATGTGTGTTCTTCTCATAAACCACATGGATCCACTAGAGTTCATTGCATGTGTGTTCTTTTCATAAACCACATGAATCCACAAAGTCATTGGATGTGTGTGTGGATCAATGTGCATCAATGTGGTTTTAGGAAAAGAACACATGCAATGATTCCACTGCACCATGTGTGTTCTTCTCATAAACCACACGGATCCACTAGATGCCATTGCATGTGTGTTATTTTCATAAACCACATGGATCCACTATATGTCATTGCATGTTTGTTCTTTTCCTAAACCACATGGATCCACTAGAGTTCATTGCATGTGTGTTCTTTTCAGAAACCACATGGATCCACTAGAGTTCTTTGCATGTGTGTTATTTTCATAAACCACATGGATCCACAAGAGTCATTGGATGTGTGTGTGTGTATCAGTGTGCATCATTGTGGTTTTGCAACAGAACATATGCAATGATGCCACTACGGCATGTGTGTTCTTTTCATAAACCACTTGGATCCACTAGAGTCATTGGATGTGTGTGTGTGTTTATTAGTGTGCATCATTGTGGTTTTGGAAACGAACACGTGCATTGATGCCACTACATCATGTGTGTTCTTCTCATAAACCACATGGATTTACTAGAGTTTATTGCATGTGTGTTCTTTTCATAAAAACCATGGATCCACTAGAGTTCATTGGATGTATGTTCTTTTATAACCACATGGATCCACTAGAGCTCATTGTATGTGTGTTCTTTTCCTAAACCACATGGATCCACTAGAGTTCATTGCATGTGTGTTATTTTCATAAACCACATGGATCCAATAGTGTTCATTGCATGTTTATTCTTTTCCTAAACAACATGGATACAATAGAGTTCATTGGATGTGTGTTTCTTTCACAAACCACATGGATCCACTAGAGTTCATTGGATCTTTGCTATTTTCAACAACCACATGGATCCATTAGAGTTTAGTGCATGTGTGTTCTTTTATAAAACAACATGGATCCACTAGAGTTCATTGCATGTGTGTTATTTTCATAAACCACATGGATCCACTAGAGTTCATTGGATGTGTGTTCTTTTCATAAACCACATTGATCCACTAGAGTTTATTGCATGTGTGTTCTTTTCACTGACCACATGGATCCACTAGATTTCATTGCATGTGTGTTCTTTTCATAAACCACATGGATCTTCTAGAGTTCATTGGATGTGTGTTCTTTTCACATACCACATGGATCCACTAGAGTTCATTGGATGTGTGTGTATCACTGTGCATCATTGTGCTTTTGGAATCGAACACATGCAATGATGCCACTACAACATGTGTGTTCTTCTCAGAAACCACATGGATCCACTAGAGTTCATTGCATGTGTGTTGTTTTCATAAACCACATGGATCCACTAGACTCATTGGATGTGTGTGTGGATCAATGTGCATCATTGTGGTTTTAGGAAAAGAACACATGCATTGATTCCACTGCACCATGTGTGTTCTTCTCATAAACCACATGGATCCACTAGATGCCATTGCATGTGTGTTATTTTCATAAACCACATGGATCCACTATATGTCATTGGATGTGTGCTCTTTTCATAAACCACATGGATCCACCAGAGTTCATTGCATGTTTGTCCTTTTCCTAAACCACATACATCCACTAGAGTTCATTGGATGTGTGGTCTTTTCATAAACCACATGGATCCACTAGAGTTCAGTGCATGTGTGTTCTTTTCAGAAACCACATGGATCCACTAGAGTTCATTACATGTGTGTTATTTTCATAAACCACATGGATCTAGAGTCATTGGATGTGTGTGTGTATCAGTGTGCATCATTGTGGTTTCGCAACAGAACATATGCAATGAAGCCACTACGGCATGTGTGTTCTTTTCATAAACCACATGGCTCCACTAGAGTCATTGGATGTGTGTGTGTATTAGTGTGCATCATTGTGGTTTTGAAAACGAACACGTGCATTGATACCACTACATCATGTGTGTTCTTCTCATAAACCACATGGATCTGCTAGAGTTTATTGCATGTGTGTTCTTTTCATAAACAACATGTATCCACTAGAGTTCATTGGATGTATGTTATTTTCATAACCACATGGATCCACTAGAGTTCATTGTATTGTTGTTCTTTTCCTAAACCACATGGATCCACTAGAGTTGATTGGATGTGTGTTCTTTAGATAAACCACATGGATCCACTAGAGTTCATTGCATGTGTGTTCTTTTCATAAACCACATGGATCCAATAGTGTTCATTGCATGTTTGTTCTTTCCCTAAACCACATGGATACAATAGAGTTCATTG
>CAJUXJ010000238.1:31876-53694 GCA_910589775.1 Avena eriantha
TTTCTTGATGGGTTCGTAGCAGGGAAAACAAAAATTTCTACCGCAAGAACGAACAAAACCCAGATCTAATCTAGATAAAAGCCAAGATCTAATCTATTAGACATGTGCAACGAGATAGATCTATACTAACCCTTGTAGATCCGGAAGCGTTACGAGATTGGATCTCGTGGTTGATGTAGTCGATCACTTGCCGATCTCAAGATCGTGTGGACGATCCTTCCGGCGCCGCGTTCGGCAGCGCTTCCGCAGTCGGTCACACGTGCGGAGTCGAAGCAGACCTTCCTCTCCTCGTTCCAGCGAGCAGCGGAGGTAGTAGATCTTCTCCACGAATCCCAGCAGCACGACGGCGGTGGTGGTGGTGGAGTAGAGAATTCTGCAGGGCTTCGCCTATGCCTGAGCAGAAGAAAGGAGGAGGAGAGAGGCGGCTAGGAGCTGGAGTAGTGGAGGGGCCAGGGGGTGGCGCCTCCACCCCTCTATTTAAAGGAGGGAGGCGCCATGGGAGGGGGAGTCCTAGTAGGACTCCCCTCCTTCCTTGGCCGGCGGATTGGGAGGGGGGGAGGAGTCCTCCTCCCCCACGAATCCTTGTCTTGCCCCACAAGGACTCCTTGATCCTTTCTTGGTTTTCAAGCAAACTCCAAGAAATCTTCCAGAAACATTCCGAAACCTTCTAGAATCCTCATACAAATACTCCGGAACATTTCCTAACTTAGAAAATGATCCCCAATATATGAATCTTATTCTCCGGACAATTCCGGATCTCCTCGTGATGTCCCGGATCCAATCCGAGACTCCGAACAACATTCGGTCTCCAACGCACATTCCATATCTACTTAAAACAACTTCGAACCTTAAGTGTGTCACCCTACGGTTCGTGAATATGTAGACATGACAGAGACACATCTCCTATCAATAACCATCAGCGGGACCTGGAGATCCATAATGGCTCCCACATACTCAACGATGACTTCGTGATCGATAGAACCATTACATACGAAACCAATTCCCTTTGTCACGCGATACTATACTTATCCGAGGTTTGATCGTCGGTATCTCCATACCTAGTTCTACCTCGTTACTGATAAGTACTCTTTACTCGTTCCATGATATGTCATCCCTTGTGACCCAGTCACATGCTTGCAAGCTAACTAGATGACATTCCACCGAGAGGGCCCAGAGCATATCTATCCGTCATATGGATGGACAAATCCCAATCTTGGTCCATGCGCTTCAACACATACTTTCAGAATACCCAATGACACCTTTTATGACCACCCAGTTACGAAGCGGTGTTTGATGTCATCAAAGTACCCATCCGGTGATGGTGATTAACAAACCTCATGGTCGAAGGATTAGGTTACTATGTATTTTAAAAGCTTATAGCATACGAACTTAATGACTTGATCTTATGCTACGCTTACTATGTGTGTGTCCATCACATCATTCTCCTAATGATATAACCTTGTTATTAACGACATCCAATGTCCATGATCAGGAAACCATGATCATCCATTAATCAACAAGCTAGTTAAAAAGAGGCTACTAGGGACTCTTTTATGTTTACAAACACACAAGTATTAATGTTTCCGGTTAATACAATTATAGCATGGATGTAAACATTTATCATAAACATAAAGATATAATAATAACCACTTTATTATTGCCTCTTGGGCATATCTCCAACAGTCTCCCACTTGCACTAGAGTCAATAATCTAGTCAAAACTTGTGCATTCAACACCTATGGCTTTCTGGTGTTGTATAGACACTATTGCTAGTGGTAAACATAATCTTCGGATCTGACACTTCCAGGTCCGTGTGTATTTGCATGTCCTTGCGTCTCTACGCATTACTCATTCTCCAATGAGATGGCATTGTATAAATTTGGTCCTTTGGTGAGACCTTTAGTTCCTTGGGATTAAATTATGTGATACAATGTCATACAATGTATCTTCCTAGTATTATCCCGCTATGAACCACACCTAGTTTGATAACAAGCTACTTAACACAAATGCCCCTCCTTTGCTGCTACTACAGCAGTATATACTTAGCCTTTTGTTGTAGTATCCGTCACAATATCTCAACTTTGGAACTCATCCAAATCCATCATGGAACATCCTTTCCATTATATTGTGCCACCCGTAGTCTAAATTTGAGATAATTTTAATTTGTATCTGTGACAAACTAGTATCGAATGTAACACTTTACAATAACTACCTTTAACTATTTGTCACTTATACATGATATATTCTTAGTTCTTCCAAAGCTCATAAGAATATCTTTACTATTATCCAATGATCATCTTATGAATCATTCTGGTATATGCTCATAACATTTAGAGCATAGGACATATCTGGATGTGTACATCTCAAAGAATGATTGATCAAAATATTCTTGTGATTTCACCAAGTGTTAAAACACTTGAATCTCGTGTCAACACACTTGAATCTTGATTTAGTCCTTTCCGTGCGTCAAGAACCTTTCTTGTTGTTTCCATATTGAACTCATTCAACATCTTATCTATGTACATTTGGCAAAACCATATCAGCGCCTCAATCTATCCATATAGACATTGATGCCTAATTCTTGAGTTATGCCTAAGTCTTTCATCGAAATGAAATTCTTAACCTGTGTCAATAAAAGATACATTATTTCTAATCAACAATATGTCTTTCACATAATGTATTAGAAATATGTCTTAGCTCTCCCACTTAATTTCTTGCAGAATGCAAACATCTTCATCGTCTCTGATGAAATTAAACCTTTTAACGGTTTCATCACAGTTGAAGATTCCAACTCCGCGATGCTCACTTCAACCATGAAGTTTTGCATACTCTTTTAGCATCCTTTGAATTAACAAAACCCTTTGGATCGTGTCATGTACACGTCCTAGGTAACCATTCTATTAGAAGAACTTGTTTTGTTTGTTCAACTACCATATACCAAAATATATGTAGTGATTGCTACATTAATCCGTCCAGACTAAATATCACTATGAAAGATCAAATCTTATCATAGTCAATTCCTTGAACATTGTCGTAAACTCTTGCCGACATGTCCGACTATTTCATAGATTTGAACATCCATGTCTAATTTCTTTATAGATCCGAACACGACCGATAGGCTTCACGCCTTTCCGGAGGGTCTTCTAAGTTCAGAAACTTGATTTCTCGTGTATGGATACTATCACGGATTCCTTGACTTGTAAGTCATTTTATGGAGTCAGGGACCATCATCGCTTCTTTGCATGTAGTCGGTTCATTATTGTCAAAACAATAACGACTTGCTTATCAAATCTTACTATTTGATTCTTACCGACCCACACGGTTCTATAGGAACTCTAATCTCCGAGATCACACCTTTTGTAATCACGAGAGCCATGAGCATTGTGGCCGCCACTGAGACACTTTCCGGCACTGCGCTACTTAGCACATATAGCTAAGGTTCAACAACCTTATCAAAGTTCTATTGTCCTCTCACTTAACTTTTCATGAAAAATTCCTTCTCAAGAACTTGACGTTCCAAGCGACAAACTCTTTTGTCCTTGGCATTATGGAGAAATTCCCAACAAATTCTTTGGAATAACCTACAAAGACGTGCTTATCCGACTTTGGTTGTAAACATTTTACTCATGCATAGCATACCAAAATTTAAGAAAAGACAATTCGGGTTTTATCCCAAACCATAACTCATATGGTGTCATTTCAACGGATCACGATGGAGCTCTTTTCAGTGTAAAAGAGGTAGTCACTAAAGCTTTAATTTTAAAATATAATGGCAGTTTTATAAATGACACCTTTGATCTTACCATGTAAAACAAGGTTTCATTACATATCTCGAACACTCCATACTCCTATGGTGTTTTGGGAAATGCAAATCCATGGAACGATTCCTCAAATCTTAGGTGTTTTGCTAAACTTGTAACTCAAACATCTTTCTTTATGATCCAATCATAAACTCTTTTATTTTCTTGTTACAATGATTTTCCACTTCATCTTGAAAGTCTTTGAACATTTTTCAAATGTTTCATACTTCTTCCTTATTGAGTAAGTATATACATATACTCACTCAAATCTTCGGGGAAAGCATTTGAGAAATCCATCGCCCACGACTACACATAATGGACTATATACATCAATATGTACAAATTCCAATCAGTTAGTCGTCCGTTCCTCTTTTGGCCTACGAACGGAGTTTTAATTATCTCCAGGAAAGTATCACAAGCGTCATTTGATCCAAATCAAAGACTCCAAAAATCCATCAACATGGAGTTTCTTCATGTATCCCTTTCGATATAATTTAAACGACGATGTCACTTCGCAAGTGATCTTTCAATCATTTGTCTTGCGACATTTTAGCATTAGTTTTATGGTCGTTATTTCTCCTACCAGACTTGTATATTATCCATCTATTATGGAATACGGTAATTATTTGAACAACCTTTTGTCGTCATAATACATGATCAAAATAACAATTATTGAAACAAATCTTGAAGGCAAGCTTTGATGTTAACGAGCAACACAACAACCCTTTGTTTGTTTTCGATGAACATCATCACATTTTCTCTTGCTAGTTACTTAGGCCATTGCAGTTCATGAATTGTGTTGTCCTGTATGACACTTCATACCAACCAATTCGGTATCCAATAGCGGAGAACCACATTGTTTAACAAGCAAGGAATACAACCATAACATGTATATCTTCTATATGCCTAAGTTGGACATCTCCAACCTTTTATTTTCTGCCAAATATTTTATAGATTCTCTTTCAGCAATTCCTTTTCTTTTAAAAGAATCTATCAACATCAATAGTGGTGTCATCAACATGACACATGGTACAAAGCGTATATAGTCAACCACTAATATCTTTGGACTTTCAATTTGACGTGGATCACCATCATCAAATGTTTGGTGTTCTTTCAAAAATCCATTCTTTAGTAATATTTTAGTGTAGTAAACATTTTACTTACATCTTCTATTCATCCTTATCATGACAACTTTCATGATCAAGCTGCTATAGCTTATAAAGGTGAATTGCGAGTATAATGTTTCTTTTTCAAAACCTTTGGAGGATTAGGACGACTAGCGTCTCCAACCTTCACAAATTCTCATCAAATATGAGGACGTATACTCTATCATGTTGTAACCAACACATTGTTTTAGATATCGCAATATCTTTCACATACGATGGTTTCTGAAACATTGCTTTCAGCTCTTAGATAAACTTGATATTAAAAACAATCTTTTGAGTATCAAGAATCATGGAGGCAAACATGATACATTAGATACTAACACTGGAATTGTTACTCTTGATTTAATACTACTTATTAAACTTCATGGAGCAAATAGAGTTTGCTGAAAGTTTGCAATAGGACTTATAAACTTTAAATTGACATTTAAAACAATACGATACCAGTTCGTAAAGTAAATATCCAGAATTTCTATAGTTCCACTATCTCAACTATAACTAAGCGTAAGGTGGTGAACGGATGCTAGTGACTACAACAAACTACGCAAATTCACTTTGATTGTGTTTATGATAAATTGAGTTCGACTAATCCAAATTACAAATGAACTCCCACTCAAAAAAACATCCCTCGAGTTGTTTTAGTGATTACACGAACCAAATCCACTACACCAAGTCCGATCATCACATGAGATGATGTAGCTTTAAAGGCGAACAATCAACATGTTCATCATATCATCCATATGACTCATGCTTTACCTTTCGGTATTCCGTGTTCCGAGACCATGTCTGTACATGCTAGGCTCGTCAAGGTTAACCTTAGTTTTCGCATGTGCAAATCTGGCTTGCACCCGTTGTATGCACATGTAGAGTCTATCACACCCGATCATCATGAGATGCTTTGAAACGACGAGTCTTAGCAACGGTGCCAACTAAGGAAGAACACTTTATTACTTGATATTTAGTGAGAGGGATCATCTTATAATGCTACCGTCGCGATCTAAGCAATACAAGATGCATAAAGGATTAACATCCAGGCAATTCATAATTAGTGTGATATGACATGGCCCTTTCTTGTTGTGCCTTTGATCTCCATCTCCAAAGCACGTACATGATCTCCATCATCACCAGCATGGCGTCAAGGTCAGTGGCGCCGCTTCATGGTTGTCCATCATCACTAGCAACTATTACAAATACTTGGAACAAAGCTATTACAAGATGAATAGACACGCAGGTCTTAACAGAATTGAAGACAACCATTCGGCTCCTGCCGGTTGCCATATTACAACAAGGATCATTGCATACATCAAATATAATCACAATCACATGATGGCCATATCACATCACAAACCCCTGCAAAAACAAGTTAGACGCCTCTAATTTTCTTTGCATGTTTTACGTGGCTTGAGGCTTTCGAATAAGAATGGATCTTACCTACGAACATGAACCACAATGTTGATACAAGTGCTATCAAGTGCAAAGTGTAGATTTGATCTATACTATGGTGGGAGAGACAGACACCCGCAAAGCCACTTGTGCAAAGCAAGTTACACGTCAAGTGTGGAGCAAGTCTCATGTGCGATCACATGTAAGGTTAGCCCGAGCCGCTTCATCCCACCATACCGCAAGATGCAAAGTACACAAAGCAAAAGACGGCACGAGCACCAACGCCCACAAAACCATTGTGTTCTACTCGTGCAACAGATCTACGCATAGACACGGATCTGATACCACTGATGGGTTCGTAGCACGGAAAACAAAAAATTTCTACCGCAAGAACGAACAAAACCCAGATCTAATCTAGATAAAAGCCAAGATCTAATCTATTAGACATGTGCAACGAGATAGATCTGTACTAACCCTTGTAGATCCGAAAGCGATATGAGATTGGATCTCGTGGTTGATGTAGTCGATCACTTGCCGATCTCAAGATCGTGTGGATGATCCTTCCGGCGCCACGTTCCGGCAGCGCTTCCGCAGTCGGTCACACGTACGGAGTCGAAGCAGACCTTCCTCTCGTCGTTCCAGCGAGCAGCGGAGGTAGTAGATCTTCTCCACGGAATCCCAGCAGCACGACGGCGTGGTGGTGGTGGAGTAGAGAATTTTGCAGGGCTTCACCTATGCCTGAGCAGAAGAAAGGAGGAGGAGAGAGGCGGCTAGGAGCTGGAGTAGTGGAGGGGGCCAGGGTGTGGCGCCTCCACCCCTCTATTTAAAGGAGGGAGGCGCCATGGGAGGGGGAGTCCTAGTAGGACTCCCCTCCCTTCCTTGGTCGGCGGATTGGGAGGGGGGAGGAGTCCTCCTCCCCCACGACTCCTTGTCTTGCCCCACAAGGACTCCTTGATCCTTTCTTGGTTTTCAAGCAAACTCCAAGAAATCTTCCAGAACCTTCTAGAACATTCCGAAACCTTTTAGAATCCTCATACAAATACTCCGGAACATTTCCTAACTCAGAAAATGATCCCCAATATATGAATCTTATTCTCCGGACAATTCTTGATCTCCTCGTGATGTCCCGGATCCAATCCAAAACTCCGAACAAACATTCGATCTCCAACGCACATTCCATATCTACTTAAAATAACTTCGAACCTTAAGTGTGTCACCCTACGGTTCGTGAATGTGTAGACATGACAGAGACACATCTCCTATCAATAACCATCAGCAGGACCTGGAGATCCATAATGGCTCCCACATACTCAACGATGACTTCGTGATCGATAGAACCATTTACATACGAAACCAATTCCCTTTGTCACGCGATACTATACTTATCCGAGGTATGATCGTCCGTATCTCCATACCTAGTTCTACCTCGTTACTGATAAGTACTCTTTACTCGTTCCATGTTATGTCATCCCTTGTGACCCAGTCACATGCTTGCAAGCTAACTAGATGACATTCCACTGAGAGGGCCCAGAGCATACCTATCCGTCATATGGATGGACAAATCCCAATCTTGGTCCATGCGCTTCAACACATACTTTCAGAATACCCAATGACACCTTTATAACCACCCAGTTACGAAGTGGAGTTTGATGTCATCAAAGTACCCATCCGGTGATGGTGATTAACACAACCTCATGGTCGAAGGATTAGGTTACTATGCATTTAAAAGCTTATAGCAATACGAACTTAATGACTTGATCTTATGCTACGCTTACTATGGTTGTGTGTCCATCACATCATTCTCCTAATGATATAACCTTGTTATTAACGACATCCAATATCCATGATCAGGAAACCATGATCATCCATTAATCAACAAGCTAGTTTAACAAGAGGCTTACTAGGGACTCTTTTATGTTTACAAAACACACAAGTATTAATGTTTCCGGTTAATACAATTATAGCATGGGATGTAAACATTTATCATAAACATAAAGATATAATAATAACCACTTTATTATTGCCTCTTGGGCATATCTCCAACATTTCTAGCTTCCATATGGATTGTATTGGAATGTATGCTCATGTTGGAATATTTTTGAGACTATTAAACATCTAGTGGGACATACACACTAGCAAGTCCAAATTATATTCAAATATGGTCATCTCCATCTACTCCCCATGGAAGCTCCTTCTATTTTCCTTTAGCTTGGCCTTACTCCATATTTTGGAATGCATGTGTATAAATGCCATGATTATTATTTTGTTTTCACAAGATTAGACATGGCATTTAATGCTCATGCATGGGCCATGAAACAATCACCACCATTCTATTCTTTTGGATTTTACTTGGATTTTTGAGTGGATAATGGTCCCTTGGGAATCAATTCTTGTTGGCTCTTTACTTTTTGCTCTTACCCTAAACCCTCCTCATCTTGATTTTGTTTTCTTTGCCATGTGCATCAATAACCTCAACTCCACCACATTCCCTTCATCCATGCATGATCGTGTGAGACCATATCCTAAACACCTCATCTCTTTTTCTCTCTCTCTCTTATACCACCACCATGTGCCCAACAAAACACAAAAACACTCACCTCCATTTCCTTATCCTTCCTCACACCCCTCCCTTTCTTGATCTTGGTTTGATCATGTCAAACCCAAACCCTAATCCCTCATCTCTCTTTCTCTCTAACCCGAGCCACCACCCCATGATCTACCCCACCATGCCGAGGCACCACCCCAGCCCTAGCCTACCCCTGGCTCGACCACCCCCATGCCAGCTACCCCTCTCTAACCCTAACCACCCATAGACCGAGCCAAGCTACCCGCCAAACTAGCTAACCCTCTCTGCCTCTCTCTCTCTCACTCTCTCGCTGCAAGCCGGCCCCACCCGTGGAGCCCCTTCCTTCCCTTGGCTGACCCCAGCTGCAGCCACACTCCCCAGGCCGAGCCCTGCCTAGCACGAGAAGGAGAGGAGGGAAAGGTGGCCACTGAACCACTTTTTCCCCGAGCCTCCCATGGCATCTCCCCTCTCCCTCTCTGCTTATCTACCTACTCCCTCTCTCTCGTCTATTTGCAGGCCCAGATCCCCAGGGCCTCGCCTCTGCTTTCCTTCCTCCCCTGCCACCACCCCTTCCAACTCCGGCCACCACCGTCGGCTTCGGCGTCCACCAGCAGATCTAGGAGGCGGGTGTGGTGTGTTGGTGTCGTGGAAGACCAAGGCGAACCTCTGCAACCCCCTTGTGCACGCAGACGAGGAGGAGAAGGCTCAGCCACGCAGAACACCGACGAGGCCGACGCCAAAACCCTAGATCCGCCGGCCTCTGCATCGTCGTCGACCTGCTGCTCCCTGGCCCGATCTGACTGCACGGGCAACCTCGCGGTGAGCCACGCACCCTCCCTGACACCTCCCTTTTCCCCTTGGTCGCCGGAGATCGCCGGACCACACGTCGAGCACGCTCTGTGCGCCGGCGTACACGAGTGTCTGCTCATCACCGCGCCTCGCAGAAGCTTACCTAGCCGCCTACCACCCTCCTGTCAACATCCCTCTCTACCGCACTGGTTCTGCCCCGCTGCGTGCGCGCCGCAGGTCGCGGGTTCGATCCCCCGCGCCGCGCACTGTCCTCTGTCGAACACCGTCCTGTCGCCAGATTCAAAGAAGAGAAACAGTAGCCCGTGCGCAGTTTGCAAATCCCCCCCAACCTTTTTGTCTGACAACCCGCGGTCCAGCCAGGTCCCACGTGTCATCGTCGCGGTGCGTTTTACAGGAAGATACCCGAGCTTTTGTATTCATCAACCCGCGCTCCCACCGAACCCCACCTATCAGCCTCTGTGGAGTTTTACAATAAGGTACCAGCAAAGTTTGGGCCTCAACCCGTAGTGCCCTCTGTGCCGCGTGGCAGCCTCTGGCCCAACTGCTGTCGCGTGGGCCTACGAAGCCTCCGGTCCCACCTGTCGGCCTCCCCGGCTAGCTTCTGCGCCGGTGGAAAAAGTCCGCTGCGCGCCGATTCTGCCCAGTCAGCACTGGTCCCACCCATCAACGTCTGGGGCTAGCTACCTCTGGGTGTAAAAAGACTGGTTGTTTATCTGTTTAAATAAAATGATTTCAGAAATGTTTTAATATGATTTAAATTCTGTATTTAAAAACTTTTAAATTGTAATTCCAAATAATACAAATATTATATGTTTTTGAATCAGAAAAATGTGAGGAATTCAATTTGCTATTCAAAATATTATTTGAGCACTTTAAATTTTTCGAAATTGTTTAAATGTAATAAAAATGCCTTTTCTTAAATAATTAATAACTTTAATTCTATAACTCTAAATTTGACAAATAATATGTCTAAATCGATCAGCGCGACGAGCCCGTTCTAACTATGCACTCCATGTTATGAATTGAAGCATGCATCATGTCATTATTAAAAATCAGAACTATTTATGGCAATAAAACTTGACCACATAAATAATAAAATGCTTTATTCTTGTACCCCACACCTCACCATGCCATGCTACATTATTGCCATGTAAATTGTGCATCATTCATCATGGCATGCTTGTTTGCTTGTCGCATTTTAATTCGTATGATTGTGCACTTTATTTATGTTGGCCCTTGTTTGTTTGGTTCTTCTTCGAATTATCAGGAATCACAGGAGTTCTACCCAGATCCATCTCTCGCTTCAACTGAGCTACCAGGCAAGCACTACCACATGCTTGCATACATATAGTACCTATTGCCTCGATCTTATTCTTGCATCATTGAGTCGCGATTGCATTAAATTGAATCCCAAGTACTGCATAGCCTTTACTTCTAAACCCCACCGAAGCTTGTTCCTCCATCCCATGAGCCATTACTACAGGAGTTGTTTGAGACATGCGAGTCGTAGAATAGCATGTGTAGGGTATGTGAGTGTCTGATGGATAACGAGGTACCTAAACAACTTAACCTGAGTAGTAATGGGATAACTAATGAAAGAGGCACCAGTGGGCAATATCTGCTATTTGGTTTTCATGCTCACTTGTGTCCTGTAGTACCCCCGAGTACTTGATTCTGTTCCTTGACTATTCGCACTATCCACATCCGGGAGGCCTTATGGACCCCCCCTGAGCCAGAGCTTGATTCATTTCTATTTCTTGGGGCCACAAACTAGTTTGGGGGTTTATTTACTATCCTGTACTTATGCCATGTTACCATTTATTAAGATTGTGCGTGGAGCACCTGTACTATTTTGGATTGCGGAGTGTTTTCGTGGTATCGACAAGCCCAGTCACATTTTCGGGTTCCCAGTCGTTTACAGCCATTGGCGCAAACCTTGGGTCCGTCTCGGAGTCGGCCAACTTTGTTGCGGGTAGCTTAATGGGGTGGACCCCTAAAATATTTTATGAATCCTGTGATCGCTTTGTCGTGAATGCCTCGTTGGGTTTTGAGTTGGTTTTTCCGAGGTTGATCGAGTGTGTGTTGCTATTTGTGCACCCCTACAGGGTAAATCTTTCTGAAAGCCGTGTCCACGGTTATGGACGACTTGGAGCACAATTTCTCGGTCATAGACAAGTATAAGTAAAGTACTGCTTTTAATCTGACGAAATACCTGACTAGTAAATAGTGTAATATGCATGGAATGGTTAATAAAACTGCCAACGGATGGGTTGTTCGTCCGCTTTCTCGTTGGTAAGCGAGAAGGAGGATGGATCTGTTAATTATACTGTTATAACTTTTGTTATTAATTAACGGACATCCGTCTATCATTGGTTAGGCGGATGGTTAGCGAGTATCTATAGACTTGTTAGTTATTATCTTTTGCTGCAATTGCATCACCCCAGGTATATGTCCCCTTTAGAGGCATTAAGACTTGCTGAGTACCCCTAGGGTCTCACACGATAAATTGTTTGATTCAGATGAACAGGTGTATTCGCAAGATGGATACTGGGTGGAGGAGACAGATGATGTTGGCAACGATAACTCGGTGTAGAGATTCCGGGAACGGGGATCCGTGAGATCTATGGGCGGGATGTGTTTATTTATGTGGCATCTTATGCCGATTTGCTTCTTATCCGTACTCGGATCTTGTTTTCCTCTTCCGCCTGATACTCTGATGTTTAATGTATGAGGAGCTATCCTAAACTATTATCTCTATCTAGGATATTTGAATCTTGCCGTATGGCGTTACAATATTTCTATTTCTTTTAGATGGAATGGCTCTGAAAACTGTTGTACGGTAGCTTCCATACATACTCACTTGTGTATGTATTTGATCTCTTCGCCTGTTACCTACGCCGCTCTCTCTTGTCCCGATGTCTTGGAAGTGGTTAGGACGGCCGACGGGTCTACATGTGTGCGGTCCTCTAGGCCCCCGTTGTACTATTTTAACCACTTTTCGATTCATCCAGGCTTGAACTTAGAGCGTAGGGTCCGAGGTAGTTACAATAACACTCATCCAATTAACTCTAGTGGATCCATGTGGTTTATGAAAATAACACACATGCAATGAACTCTATTGGATCCATGCGGTTTTTGAAAAGAACACACATGCACTAAACACTAGTGGATCCACGTGGTTTATGAAAAGAACACAGATCCAATGAACTCTAGTGGATCCATGTGGTATGTGAAAGAAACACACATCCAATGAACTCTAGTGTATCCATGTGGTTTGGGAAAAGAACAAACATGAAATGAACTCTAGCAGATCCATGTGCCTTATGAAAAGAACACCCATGCGTTGAACTCTAGTGGTTCCATGTGGTTTCTAAAAAGGACACACATCCAATCAACTCTAGTGGATCCATGTGGTTTAGGAAAAGAACACACATGCAATGAACTCTAGGGGATCCATTAGGTTTATGAAAAGAACACACATCCAATGAACTCTAGTGGATCCATGTGGGTTATGAAAAGAACACACATGCTATGAAATCTAGTGGATCCATGTGGTGTGTGAAAAGAACACACATCCAATGAACTCTAGTGGATCCATGTGGTTTCGGGAAAGAACACATATGCAATGAACTCTAGGGGATCCATGTGGTATATGAAAAGAACACACATCCAATTAACTCTAGTGGATCCATGTGGTTTATGAAAATAACACACATCCAATGAAATCTAGTGGATCCATGTGGATTTTGAAAAGAACACACACGCACTAAACTCTAGTGGATTCATGTGGTTTATGAAAAGAGCACACATCCAATGAAATATAGTGGATCCATGTGGTCTGTGAAAGAAACACACATCTAATGAACTCTAGTGTATCCATGTGGTTTAGGAAAAGAACACACATGCAATGAACTTTAGTGGATCCATGTGGTTTATGAAAAGAACACACATCCAATGAACTGTAGTGGATCCATGTGGTTTATGAAAAGAACACACATGCAATGAAGTCTAGTGGATCCATGTGGTTTATGAGAAAAACACACATGATGTAGTGGCATCATTGCATGTGTTCGTTTCCAATACCACAATGATGCACACTAATACACACACATCCAATGACTCTAGTGGATCCATGTAGTTTATGAAAATAACACACATGCAATAAACTATAGTGGATCCATTTGGTTTCTGAAAAGCACACACATGCAATGAAATTTAGTGGATCCATGTGGTTTAGGAAAACGACACACATGCAATGAACTCTAGTGGATCCATGTGGTTTATGAAAAGAACACACATCCAATGAACTCTAGGGGATCCATGTGGTTTCTGAAAAGGACACACATGCAACAAACTCTGGTGGATCGATGTGCTTTAGGAAAAGGACACACATGCAATGAAATCTAGTGGATCCATGTGGTTTAGGGAAAGAACACACATGCAATGAACTCTAGTGGATCCATGTGGTTTATGAAAATAACACGCATCTGATTAACTCTAGTGGATCCATGTGGTTTATGAAAATAACACACATGCAATGAACTCTAGTGGATCCATGTGATTTTTGAAAAGAACACACATGCACTTAACTCTAGTGGATCCATGTGGTTTATGAAAAGAACACATATCCAATGAACTCTAGTGGATCCATGTGGTCTGTGAAAGAAACACACATCCAATGAACTCTAGTGCATCCATGTGGTTTAGGAAAAGAACAAACATGAAATGAACTCTAGTTGATCATTGTGGGTTATGAAAAAATACACAAGGAATGAACTCTAGTGGATCCATGTGGTTTATGAAAAGAACACACATCTAATGAACTCTAGTGGATCCATGTGGTTTATGAGAAGAACACACATGCAATGAAGTCTAGTGGATCCATGTGGTTTATGAGAAAAACACACATGATGCAGTGGCATCATTGCATGTGCTCGTTTCCAATACCACAATGAAGCACACTAATACACACACATCCAATGACTCTAGTGGATCCATGTAGTTTATGAAAATAACACACAGGCAATAAACTATAGTGGATCCATTTGGTTTCTGAAAAGGACACACATGCAATGAACTCTACTGGATCCATGTAGTTTTTGAAAAGAACACATATGCACTAACCTCTAGTGGATCCATGTGGTTTATGAAAAGAACACATATCCAATGAACTCTAGTGGATCCATGTGGTCTGTGAAAGAAACACACATCCAATGAACTCTAGTGTATCCATGTGGTTTAGGAAAAGAACAAACATGAATTGAACTCTAGTTGATCCATGTGGGTTATGAAAAGAACATACATGGTATGAACTCGAGTGGATCCATGTGGTTTATCAAAAGAACACACATCCAATGAACTCTAGTAGATCCATGTGGTTTCGGGAAAGAACACACATGCAATGAACTCTAGGGGATCCATGTGGTTTATGAAAAGAACACACATCCAATTAACTCTAGTGGATCCATGTGGTTTACGAAAATAACACACATCTAATGAAATCTAGTGGATCCATGTGGATTTTGAAAAGAACTCACATGCACTAAACTCTATTTGATCCATGTGGTTTATGAAAAGAACACGCATCCAATGAACTATAGTGGATCCATGTGGTATGTGAAAGAAACACACATCTAATGAACTCTAGTGCATCCATGTGGTTTAGGAACAGAACACACATGCAATGAACTTTAGTGGATCCATGTGGTTTATGAAACGAACACACATCCAATGAACTCTAGTGGATCCATGTGGTTTATGAAAACAACACACATGCAATGAAGTCTAGTGGATCCATGTGGTTTATGAGAAAAACACACATCCAATCAACTCTAGTGGATCCATGTGGTTTAGGAAAAGAACACACATACAATCAACTCTAGTGGATCCATGTGGTTTATGAAAAGAACACACATGCAATGAACTCTAGTGGATCCATGTGGTTTATGAAAAGAACACACATGCTATGAAATCTAGTGGATCCGTGTGGTCTGTGAAAAGATCACACATCCAATGAACTCTAGTGGATCCATGTGGTTTAGGGAAAGAACACACATGCAATGAACTCTAGTCGATCCATGTGGTTTCTGAAAAGAACACACATGCTATGAAATCTAGTGGATCCGTGTGGTCTGTGAAAAGATCACACATCCAATGAACTCTAGTGGATCCATGTGGTTTAGGGAAAGAACACACATGCAATGAACTCTAGTCGATCCATGTGGTTTCTGAAAAGAACACACATGCACTAAACTCTAGTGGATCCATGTGGTTTATGAAAAGACCACACATCAAATGAAACTAGTGGATCCATGTGGTTTAGGAAAAGAACAAACATGCAATGAATTCTAGTGGATCCATGTGGTTTATGAAAAGAGCACACAGCCAATGACATATAGTGGATCCATGTGGTTTATGAAAATAGCACACATGCAATGGCATCTAGTGGATCCATGTGGTTTATGAGAAGAACACACATGGTGTAATGGAATCATTGCATGTGTTCATTTCCGAAAACCACAATGATGCACACTGATACACACACATCCAATGACTCTAGTGCATCCACGTGGTTTATGAAAAGAACACACATGCAATGAACTCTAGTGGATCCACGTCGTTTATGAGAACAACACCCATGTTGTAGTGGCATCATTGCATGTGTTCGTTTCCAAAACCACAATGATGCACACTGATACACACACATCCAATGAACTCTAGTGGATCAATGTGGTATGTGAAGAGAACACACATCCAATGAACTCCAGGAGATCCATGTGGTTTATGAAAAGAACACACATCCAATGAACTCTAGGGGATCCATGTGGTTTCTGAAAAGGACACACACTCAACGAACTCTGGTGGATCCATGCGGTTTAGGAAAAGGACACACATGCAATGAAATCTAGTGGATCCATGTGGTTTAGGGAAAGAACACACATGCAATGAACTCTAGTGGATCCATGTGGTTTATGAAAATAACACGCATCCGATTAACTCTAGTGGATCCATGTGGTTTATGAAAATAACACACATGCAATGAACTCTAGTGGATCCATGTGGTTTTTGAATAGAACACGCATGCACTAAACTCTAGTGGATCCATGTGGTTTATGAAAATAACACATATCCAATGAACTCTAGTGGATCCATGTGGTCTGTGAAAGAAACAAACATCCAATGAACTCTAGTGTATCCATGTGGTTTAGGAAAAGAACAAACATGAAATGAACTCTAGTTGATCCATGTGGGTTATGAAAAGAACACACAAGGAATGAACTCTAGTGGATCCATGTGGTTTATGAAAAGAACACACATCCAATGAACTCTAGTGGATCCATGTGGTTTATGAAAAGAACACACATGCAATGAAGTCTAGTGGATCCATGTGGTTTATGAGAAAAACACACATGATGTAGTGGCATCATTGCATGTGTTCGTTTCCAATACCACACTGATGCACACTAATACACACACATCCAATGACTCTAGTGGATCCATGTAGTTTATGAAAATAACACACATGCAATAAACTATAATGGATCCATTTGGTTTCTGAAAAGGACACACATGCAATGAAATTTAGTGGATCCATGTGGTTTAGGAAAAGGATACACATGAAATGAACTCTAGTGGATCCATATGTTTTATGAAAAGAACACACACCCAATAACCTCTAGTGGATCCATGTGGTTTATGTTAAGAACACACATGCTATGAAATCTAGTGGATCCATATGGTCTGTGAAAAGAACAAACATCCAATGAACTCTAGTGGATCCATGTGCTTTAGGGAAAGAACACACATGCAATGAACTCTAGTGGATCCATGTGGTTTATGAAAATAACACGCATCCGATTAACTCTAGTGGATCCATGTGGTTTATGAAAATAACACACATGCAATGAACTCTAGTGGATCCATGTGGTTTTTGAAAAGAACACACATGCACTAAACTCTAGTGGATCCATGTGGTTTATGAAAAGAACACATATCCAATGAACTCTAGTGGATCCATGTGGTCTATGAAAGAAACACACATCCAATGACCTCTAGTGTATCCATGTGGTTTAGGAAAAGAACAAACATAAAATGAACTCTAGTTGATCCATGTGGGTTATGAAAAGAACATACATGGAATGAACTCTAGTGGATCCATGTGGTTTATCAATAGAACACACATCCAATGAACTCTAGTAGATCCATGTGGTTTATGAAAAGAACACATATCCAATGAACTCTAGTAGATCCATGCGGTTTAGGGAAAGAACACACATGCAATGAACTCTAGTGGATCCATGTGGTTTATGAAAAGAACACACATCCAATTAACTCTAGTGGATCCATGTGGTTTATGAAAATAACACACATGCAATGAACTCTAGTGGATCCATGTGGTTTTTGAAAAGAACACACATGCACTAAACTCTAGTCGATCCATCTAGTCTGTGAAAGAAACACGCATCCAATGAACTCTAGTGTATCCATGTGGTTTGGGAAAAGAACAAACATGAAATGAACTCTAGTGGATCCATGTGGATTATGAAAAGAAGACACATGAAATGAACTCTAGTGGATCCATGTGGTTTATGAGAAGAACACACGTCCAATCAACTCTAGTGGATCCATGTGGTTTATGAAAAGAACACACATACAATGAACTCTAGTGGATCCATGTGGTTTATGAAAAGAACACACATGCTATGAAATCTAGTGGATCCGTGTGGTCTGTGAAAAGAACACACATCCAATGAACTCTAGTGGATCCATGTGGTTTAGGAAAAGAACACACATGCAATGAACTCTAGTGGATCCATGTGGTTTCTGAAAAGAACACACATGCACTGAACTCTAGTGGATCCATGTGGTTTATGAAAAGACCACACATCCAATGAAATCTAGTGGATCCATGTGGTTTAGGAAAAGAACAAACATGCAATGAACTCTAGTGGATCCATGTGGTTTATGAAAAGAGCACACATCCAATGACATAAAGTGGATCCATGTGGTTTATGAAAATAGCACACATGCAATGGCATCTAGTGGATCCATGTGGTTTATGAGAAGTACACACATGGTGTAATGGAGTCATTGCAGGTGTTCATTTCCGAAAACCACAATGATGCACACTGATACACACACATCCAATGACTCTAGTGCATCCATGTGGTTTATGAAAAGAACACACATGCAATGAACTCTAGTGGATCCACTGTAACTACCTCGGTGAATTACGCTCTTAGTTAATGCCTGGATGAACGAAAGTGGTTAAAATAGTACGGTGGGGCCCAGGGCCACTCACGGTAGACCTTTCGGCCGTCCTAACCACTTTCGGACAACGGGACAAGAACGAGCGGCGTAATCGGCAGGCGAAGGGATCAACTACATACACAAATGAGTATGTATGTAAGCCACATACAACAGTCCTTAGAGCCATTCCATCTAAAAGAAATAGAAATATTGCAACGCCATATGGCAAGATCCAAATGTCCTAGATAGATATAATAATTTAGGATAGCTCCTCATACATCACACATCAGAGTATCAGGCGGAAGCGGAAAACAAGATCCGAGTACGGATAAGAAGCAAATCGGCATAAGATGCCCCATAAATAAACACATCCCGCCCACAGATCTCACGGATCCCCGTTCCTGGAATCTCTACACCGAATGATCGTTGCCAACATCATCTGTCTCTTCCACCCAGTATCCATCTTGCGGGTACACATGTTCATCTGAATCAAACAATTTATCGTGTGAGACCCTAGGGGTACTCAGCAAGTCTTTATGCCGCTAAAGGGGACACAACCTGGGGTGACGCAATTGCAGCAAAAGATAATACCTAACAATTCTACAGATACTCGCTAACCATCCGCCTAACCAATGATAGACGGATGTCCGTGAATTAAGAACAACAGTTATAACAGTATAATTAACAGATCCATCCTCCTCCTCGCTTAGCAGCGAGGAAGTGGACGAACAACCCCCATCATCCGTTGGCAGTTTTATTAACCATTCCATGAGTATTGCACTATTTACTAGTCAAGTACTTAGTCAAATTAAAAGCGGTACTTTAGTTATACTTGTCTATGATCAAGAAACTGTGCTCCAAGTCGTCCATAACCGCAGACACGGCTTTCAGAAAGATTTACCCTGCAGGGGTGCACGAATAGCAACACACACTTGATCAACCTCGGAAAAACCAAATCAAAACCCAACGAGGCATTCACGACAAAGCAATCACAGGATTCAGAAATATTTCAGGGGGCCACCCCATTAAGCTACCCGCAACGAAGTTGGCCGGCTCCGAGACGGACCCAAGGTTTGCGCCAATGGCTGTAAACGACTGGGAACCCGAAAATGTGACTAGGCTTGTCGATTCCGCGAAAACACTACGCAATTCTTAAACAGTACAGGTGCTCCTCGCACAATCTTAATAAAACAGTAACATGGCATAAGTACAGGATAATAATAAAGCCCCAAACTACTTTGTGGCCCCAAGAAATAAGAATGAATCAAGCTCTGGCTCAGGGGGGTCCATAAGGCCTCCCGTATGTGGATAGTGCGAATAGTCAAGGAACAAGAATCAAGTACTCGGGGGTCCTACGGGACACAAGTGAGCATATAAAACCAAATAGCAGATATTGCTCACCGGTGCCTCTTTCATTAGTTATCCCATTACTACTCAGGTTATGTTGTTTAGGTACCTCGTTATTCATCAGATACTCACATACCCTACTCATGCTTTTCTACGACTCGCATGGCTCAAACAACTCCTGTAGTAATGGCTCATGGGTTGGAGGAACAAGCTTCGGTGGGGTTTAAAAGTACAGGCTATGCAGTACTTGGGATTCAATTTGATGCAATCGCGACTCAATGATGCAAGAATAAGATAGAGGCAATAGGTATTGTATGTATGCAAGCATGTGGTAGTGCTTGCCTGGCAGCTCAGTTGAAGCGAGAGATGGATCTGGGTAGTACTCCTGTGATTCTTGGTAATTCTCCTGCTGGGCTTCTATTCGAAGAAGAACCAAACAAACAAGGGCCAACATAAATAAAGTGCACAAGCATAGGAATTAAAATGCGACAAGTAAACAAGCATGCCATGATGAATGATGCACAATTAACATGGCATTAAAGTAGCATGGCAAAGGTGAGGTGTGGATACAAGAAATAAAGCATTTTATTATTTATTTAACCAAGTTTTATTGTCATAAACAGTTCAGATTTTTAATAACAACATGATGCATGCTTCAATTTAGAACAAGAACTGCATAGATAGAACGGGCTCGTCGCGCTGATCGATTTAGACATATTATTTGTCTAATTTGGAATTATAAAACAAAAGTTATTAATTAATTAAGGAAAAGGGCATTTTATTGTAATTTTAATCATCTCGAAAATTTAAAGTGTTCAAACATATTTTGAAGGGCATATTTGAATTCCTCGCATTTTTCTGATTCCAAAACATATATTATTTGTATTTTAAAAATTATTTGAATCTGAATTGAATTTGAATTTAAATCAATTTGAAAAAGGTTTAATTAAAAACAGACAGCTAGGAAAACTTTTCTTACTCAGACAGCTTCGGCCACCGTCACTGACGGGTGGGCCTTGCGCTGACTGGGGCCAGGCGCCCGAAAACACTTTTCCACCGCGGCTGGGCTAGCCACTGAGGGTGACAGATGGGGCCGTCGATTACGGGCCCACGCGGCAGTGGGGTTAGTCCTAGAGGCTGACAGGTGGGGCTAGCGAGGAGCGCGGGTTACGCCTGAGAAAGCAGAGGGACTTTCCTGCAAAAGTACTAGCGCGGCTGACTAGTGGGGTCCCTAGGAGCGCGGATTAAGAGCGAAATAAAAAGGGGGGCTTAATGTAAATCTACCACAGGCCCTGGTACTGTTCTTCTTCTCCTTGGTCTGACGAGAAATCGGCGCGCGGCGCGGGGCGGGGGATCGAACCCGGGACGCGGGCGAGCGCGCTGAGGCGCGAAGCCACTGCGGCGGGCTAGGGGAGCTGTTAGGAGAGGGGCTGGGGCCTAGGTGAGGTGCTAGGTGGCGTGTGCGCCGTGCAGACACCGCGAGCGGCGACGCAGTGAGGG